>CAUYRH010114739.1:0-30601 GCA_963574655.1 Perodicticus potto | reverse complement strand
ACTCACTGAGCCACAGGCACCACCCCTTTTATTCTCAGTTTTGTTTAATTCTGACCTTCCCTTGGTTATTACTTTTCTTCTGCTGGGTTTAGAGTTGGTTTGCTCTCCCTTCTCCAGTTCTGTGAGATGGCTCATTAGAGTGTTTCTTTCTGTAATCTTTCTGATTTCCCGATGTGGGCATGTAAGTCGGGCATTTAAGTTGATAAGTTTCCCTCTCGGGACTGAGAGAGTGGTCACTCAGGTGTGAATGGTTTGTGGCTCCATTGTCATTTTGTTCCAAGAATCTGTTGATTTCGATCTTTACATCCTCCTTGACCCTATTATCATTCCACAATAAATTGTTTAGTTTCTATGACTTTGTGTAGGGATGCATGTTTGCTTACAAATTAAATTAATTTAATAGTTCATCAGAGAATCACAATAGCCAAGTAACACTGGTCTTATACTCCAGGACTTGCCAGGAAAAAAGTTAAAGTAAAACCAAACAAACAAAACTCCTGAACACAACAGTCCTTTTATTTTTTTTTAAACTTCATAATCTATTTAGAAAGATCCAGATATGTTCCAAAGATTTTTCAAAATATATTCTTTAGTCCTCCTAAAACATTATCAAATCCAAAAACATTCATTACATAAATTAAAATGTGTTTTCTTCATTTCCATGATACGTGTATGTTAATTATAGGTGTCAGGCATTCCTGGGAAATAATCTAATCCAATCAATTTAAAGAGAAGAAAACTTGAATTTCAAAAGGTTATATGATTATAAAAGTTAAATAGTCAATGAACAGGTTTCCTTTTCACTCTCAGTAAAGGACTATTTTTATTATTTGCATTTCAAGGTATTTTATTACATTATAGTAACTCTGAAAAGCCTTATGAAAGCAAATATAAAGTAAAAATACACAAAATTTCCCTAATTTAATTTAAAGTGTGATTGAAATTTTTTTTAAATGGCATGCACATATTTTAAATATTTGTTTTTATTTTAACTTTAATACTGATCTTTGCTTAACATCTGACAAGTGTCAATGCCTTTGAATATGGATCTGTTCAAGGGTAGTGAATTATTTTTCCTATAAACAAAATATTTCCAATTTAGATTTCATAAAACTCAACTGAGAACCAAAAACTCATTGAACTAATATGAGGGGCTAATTGTTTGGAAATTTATTATCCCATCACTGTTTTGTAGTAGACTTACCCCAATCCGTCAAGAAAAAAGATACTTTGAACATTGATATTTTGTACTACTATATAGCTTTTGAGTATCAGTCCAACACATGGCTTTCTTTTCAAATTAATATCTGATTTGTTAACAAAGTATTAATTATATAAAACAATAAAATGCAACTAACACAAATAAGCTTGGGAACAAATCTAAATGGCCCCATCACCAATTTGAGGACAAAGTGGCCTTTGGGGACTAAGAATAAAACCTGCAATTTGATCCAGCATTTCCATAACTATGTATTTACCTAAAGGAGAAAAAGCCATTTTATCATAAAGATACTTACACTTAGATGTAATAGCAGTAGAATTCATAAAGACAAGAAAGTTAAAGCAACCCAAATGCCCATCAATACTTGAGTGGATTAGAAAAATGTGATACTTGTATACAATGGACTACGAGTCAGCCCTAAAAAAATAGCGATTTAGTATTTTTTGTAACAACCTGGATGGATCTGGAGACCAATCTTCTAAGTAAAGTATTTCAAGAATGCAAAAATAAATACTACATGCTCTTGTTACTAAAGTGGAACTAGTTGATTAACACTATGTACACGAATGGAATTAAAACTCAATGGGAATCAAGTAGGTTGCTGGGGGATGGAGAGGGTGGGTTAATTCACATCTAATGGGTATAGGCACACATTCTACTTGAAGGGCACACTTACAACTTTGATTTGAAACGTAGAAAACAAACTATGTTACTAAAATGTGTGGGCCTGTGTGATATTCTGAAATTATAACAAACAAACAAAAAAGAATTGCTTTATTCCCATTGTATATAAAAAGGCAGTATTTCTGGTCAAAAGTTTAAGAAAACTATGCATACTAAAATAATAAAATAAAAAAATGAAACTTTTTTTAAAAAGTAAGCATCTAATGAACACTGGTAGCTGTATTTTTTTGATGGTTAAACAAATCGGTCCCTTTATTTAAGCATCCAGTTGTTTAAGGAGTTTTCACTGAGGGCACATCTACAGTACTGATTAGCAATTCTATATTTGTTTTAATATCAGTTATTCAAGTTAAACGTTGATGTTGAGATCTTAAGAATGGCCAGATCTATTTTGATAATGGGGTATATTGTACCATTTCTGTAAAAAGGCAGAGCAGATATCATTGTGGTTGTGATTTTTCAAATGAAAGACCACTAATTTTCTAAAAAAAAATTTCGTATAGAATCACATCACCTTCATTAAGTACTGACAGTTATTATATTTTATTTGTTATTTATTCACACACTATAAAAGGGCCTTATTTTCTATAATTTAAGTCTTCTCCTTTAGACAAAAATGTATTTGAAAATTAATTCAGCAAAGATATACAACTTTATATATGTATAAAAACTAAAAAAGACAGTTTATTTTTATTTCATTTAATCATTCACTTCACCTTCTGCATGGAAAAAGGACACATTAAAGTTTAGGTGTATCTGTTTCTTATTTTTCCATGGTAAATACTAATGAACACTGAAGAAATATCAATACCCGGCTGAAATGAGGAAAGATGGGGAAAGCTTAGAAGAATTGGAAGTTAATAGTCATATTCCCTCAATATTTTCTTATTTAAATTCAGTATGATATACCGAGGGTTCCAAAAACTGTATACATTTTAAGGAAGGAAAAAACTCTATTAAAATTGTAGTACTCAAGTCATGTTCGACTTCTGCAATTACAAGAGAACCAAGATAAAATATACAAGGTAACAAATGTTATCAGTACAAAGTGTTACAATTTTAATAAAGTTGTTTCTTTTTTAAAATGTCTATACTTTTTTGCAACCATCTGTAACTACGTACAAATTTATATGTATGTACATGTATGTAAATATATATATCTGAAGAATTATATCATTTAAACGCATGGTAACTTTTTAATATTATTATTATTATACTTTATTGAAAAGTGGACAATTTCCTGAAATGAAGCAATGGCTCTACTGTTGAAATCTTGTAAAGATGGTAAGCATATTCTCTTAACAAGGTCCCATTGTTTGAATTTCAATTTTAATTCTGCTAAGAGTTTTATTGTAAAATGCATGATAGTTTTAAAATTTCTCTTTTCCCTCAAAGTTAAGAAACAGATATTATTTTAGCAAAAAGCTTTAATGTAGTGCCTTCATTATGAACAACAAAAGTTTATAGTACTATCAATCTCATAATGGCTATACTCTTCCATTTATGCTCTTCCAAAAATTTAACTACAGTATTATTTGTAATAAAAGCATGAACTCACCTTGGAAAAAGCCATTTCTCTGGTAAACTAAATGCATAAGATATGACTTTGATATGGTAATTTTCCTCGTGAAGACTAAGAAACACAGATTTTTAACTAAACCACGAGATAAACTGGAACAACATATAGCTTCTGCAAATATAATCGTTTATAAAAAATTCATTGAAAATATAAATTATTCTTTTTCCTCTACTCATCATAATAACTCTCAGAATAATGTTTACTCTTTTTGAAAAATTATACCCAATAATTAAACATTAATAGAACAAAAATATCTTATGGCAGATTCTCATTTTGCATTCCAGAAGCATTCTACCCAGCACCAAAGAAGTGAGTCACACTTCCCACAGAATAACATGTCCTTTTCAACATTAGACCAAAATCATTTTTCGAGAACAAAATAATTTCATCTCTATAAGCAGGAGTACAGCCAAGAATATTAAAATAATCAATGAACAATTTGTCACTGATGTCATTCATTCGTCGAGGCTCCTAATAGATGAACGTTTATTCTGTGTACATTCACGATAAGTCTTTTTTACCCTTTCATTTCTCTAAGCAAAAGTTGAAAAGCACTGGATAGTGTTCCTACAAAATGAGCTATTTACTTGGAGAAAAAGGTTGCATCAAAGGAAAAAATGATACAGCAGCATAAGTTCATTAAAAAAATGTTGGATAATTAACACCAGAAGAATTAGAAACTAAAAAAAGCTGTTCTATTCTATAATCTTATTTCAATATTTATGGGGAAAGAAGGAAATTTCCTGATTGGTTGCATTGGTAAGAAAATATAAAATGTAAAAGTATAATCTTTTAAACTTAAGAATACTATTTCAAAAAATTCTTTGAAAATGTGTTCTTAAATATACCCAGGGTAAACCATAAAAAGTTTTCCAGATTATATTGCTAATATTGCAGGTTTGATAGTCTTATTATTTCTTTGTCATTATTAGGTTCATATTATAAATATATGAACTCTGCTTCTCTACTGTTACCATATGGCTCTCTTGTAGGTATTTATTTTCCATGCAAATCTTATATATTTATACACACACACACTAGAAAAAAAAAGAGAGTCAAAAATATATGCATATTTTCATAAAGCAAAAAACTATAGTTGGCATTATGTTGATTGTAATACTCATCACATTTGACTTCTGCAATTACAAGAGGTGCTCAAATGTGAGTTGTGTTCATCTGTTGTTATTAGTGCATTATGAGTATATCAATTTTATACATTTTTTTCTTTCTTAAAATGCATATACTTTTTAGCACTTTCTATATAAATCCCTCCTATATATATTATATATGATATATATCCTTTGTACAGAGAGAGCCAAAATATGTACACATATTTTAAGAGATATTATCTATGTATCAATTCAACGTTGAATTGAAGGTACTGTTGTTGGTCAAGTGTACCAAGACGTGCTGTTAACATCCATTTCACCTGTAATTCTTTCACTTTGGGAACAAACGATTTTACTTCCAACAAGATCTCTTAAAATGTGTATACATTTTTGGGCACTCTCAGTATGTTTAAATCATACATACACAATTATCCTTATCTCTTTAAGTGGCTTTAGTTTTTACTTTCATATTTCTTCAGATAATCAATTATTTTTTCTAGGTTTACCTATAATTCATCCTCACAATTCACTTCCTTATCTTCTGCCACACAATTCTTGCTTTATTTAAACAAAATACAGAAAGGCAAACAGTATCATCATGAAATTATTGTCCTTTTTTTATTCTGAGATATGAGGTCTGACAATTAGGTTCATGAGCTCATCCTAGGAAAAGAGCTACATACCTCACCACAATTACCTCTGAAATACTTTTCTTGGAGACTGAGTACCCAAGCCAGTGCTTAGTCCACCCTTCAAAGCAATTTTGGAACACTTTCTGAAATGGCCATCAAAGCTCTCATCATATTACTCCTGATGTCTTCAAATTTCATCAAAATGTCTCCCTTTCAATATTTCCTTTATCTTTGGGTCAAGAGAAAAGTCACTGGGGACTAGGTCATGTGGGTCGGGAGGGTGTTTCAGTACAGTTATTTCACAGTCAGAACCATTTGAGCTGGTACACTGTTGTGGTGCAAGAGCTACGGCATCTGGTACACTTCCCAAAAGTTGTGTATAGTTAATAAACCTTCCTTTTCTTGCTACAACTTCACTTGCTCTTTTCAATTATTTCAGTGACTAACTCAAGCCACCACTGTGTTGCTGTAACATTCTTCTCCCAGAGAACTGCTGTTGTGACAGTGCTGGGGGAAGGGCTCGTGGTGGTCTTCGTAATGTCAATGTCAGACTATCTTTTCTGATCTCTTCAGTAATGTTTTGACATAATGTTAAACGCAAGTACTGCGACCATTCACCTGATGCTTGTCAGGGTTCAGGCAGTTGTCTGAGTTCTCGGGCTTGGTGTGTTCTTGGATAAAAACTGGCCAGACCCACCAAAAACAAGGCAATGAACAGGCCACACTTATCACAACAAAAACGGCTTTGGTAATGGTCCACGGTCCTGTTTTATACTGTCTGGGTAGAGCCCTTCTCATGGTTCAGATGTCACAATGGAACTATGTAGATGGACAGTTAACAACATGATGATTAGCCTTAGGTTACTGTAAGCCGCCTTCCAAATCCTACTGCGTCTGGGCTGCCTTCCTCCAGATGTGGCTTGGGGATAGGATTAAGGTGGGGCAGCTCTGAGATGGAACCTTCCCTTGCCCTTCCTCCCAGGTAGGGTAACTGGTGAGGCAGCGCCAAGGCAGAGCACCCACTTTGTCTTTTTCCCCCAGGAGAGCTGGAATTCCAACTCTCTATCTAACATTATGAAGTTACTTCTTCACTTGGACAATTGTTAAATTTGGTACTGGTGTGGGGGACTTCCCCTGGAGAAGAAGTGGTGGCTTTCTATTCAGCCACCTTGCTCTCTCTTCCCTCCTCATGTGCTTTTTTTTTTGAGATCTATTGCACAATGTACCGAATATAGTTAATAACAGTGCATTGCACATTTCGAAAACACTGACTGTAAATTTCAAATATTCTCACCACAAAAAGTAATAAGTATTTGTGATGATGAATATCTTCATTATTTTAATTATTCTATATTGTATTCATTATCATAACATCATTTGTACTCCATACAACTGAAATTTGGAAATTTGCAATAAAATAAAATTAAATTTAAAACGAAAGAAAACCAATTCTTACAAAGAAGTCTTAGAATCCACAGTGTTAGTTGTTAAGACCTTCCAAGAGAAATATCTTCTTGCTTGTTTGACTTTTTAAATATATTGTGCATTATTCACCCTGGCAAACTCTAATGTAGAATCCTAGAAAGAAAGGATATTTTATAAATGTAGTTTGCAAGTTATTCTCTTCAATGCAATGAAGAGGAGACCTCCAAGTGAGTGACAAACATGAAAAGTTCACAACTGACAGAATATCACACATCTTTCCTGCAGATGGCTATTTATTTAGCTATCATGCTAAATAATTATTTTATGTTACACAAATAAGATCTGAGAGAGGTAATAGACAATGGGAAATAAATTGTGGAGCTTGTAGAGAATGAAATGAATGTCATTAGGTTCCTTGGGTAACTTGATATCCATGAGAAACCATCCCAACCAAACTTAGATGCATAATTGATTTACAACTTTATGTATAATCTCATCTATCTAAATTACACCAGAAGTCACTTCTCTGAAATGTATATTGTGAGATTTCTCATTAGCTGAAAAATTACTCTGCGTCTGAAATACTGACCACAAACTTGGATTCTTCCAATATAGGCACACTAAGATTTCTGAGATCACCAATATCTGAACAACTTTATACATCTCCATCATTCAATATCCCACTTATTTATGTTCTATCGCATGCAAGTTAGCACCCTAACTCATTTTTATGTTTATATTTACAATCCATGCAAATGTAGATCATTATTTTACACAAATGATTATAATGTCATTATGGTGCATCCATCATGTAGTTGCTGGGCATTTGGGAAGTTTGTAACTCCGTGTTATTTAAAACAAATGTCAGGAACACAGTTGAAGATATCTTCTAGTATATATTTGTAAATATTTCCATAAGGGATAAACTGGGAAGTAGGATTGCTGAGTTAAAGGGAAACACCTCTGCAATTTTACTAGATAATGACAAATTGATTCATATAATAATTCTATTTCTTTATTGAAATTTTTAATTGACTTTTGAGGATCCAAGAAACACTTCTCATTGTCAAGAATTTAAAGATAGCTTTTTATATGTTATGATATTCTATTGGTATTATTAATATTTTATTCTGAAATTGTAAAGTTGCCTTCCATTTGGTAAATATTGCACTTAGAAATAATTTTTATGTATGCTTTAAGATAGTAGTTCAATATCATTTTTTCAGCTTGAATACTATATAGCAATTTTCTCTATTTTACTTTTCATATTTATTAAGATTCCACTTCTTTTCATTTCTCATGGTATGCTATGCCTTCTATATGGTTGGAAGCTAAATTCATTTTTTCTATAATTATGTTGGTTCCCCTGAAGATTTTCCTATTACTTTTTTATGAAAAATCAAAGTCAATTAATACTTTTCTCACACTGTAGTAAAATATAACAACTTTAAGATACACAATCTATGGAGTCTCTTTCCAGTGTTATGTTTTTGCTCTACTGCAATAAATCTTAATATGAAACACAGAGTCATTATTAGGTTTATCTACTTATCAATTTCTTTACTCACTTTTCTTTCCTGAATCCATACTTTTCTTTTTAGGCTTGTTGCCCTCCATGCTAATGCACATCCTTTAACAATCAGAAAGTCATTCAGCGAAATTCAAATGATGGTATCTCTGTATTTTTGCTAATATGAAAATAATGTTTTTATACTTTACTAACAGTTGAAATCTTTTTGCATACCTATTTTTCCTTTCCTATTTAAAGAGAGAATGTCATTGCTGTCTAGCTTTTGTTATTGTCATAGAGTAGTCTGTTATCAGATTGTCATTTTTCTGTAGTCGATGTACCTTCCTTGTAGATTGCTGTATATTCTTTCTCTGTGTAGTTATATAGACACAAATTTATGTCTTATGTGCCTAGATGTTCATATATTTTCGTTTACCTTTTGTATATACATTGTAGCTTTATATTCATTACATTTGTAATTTTGGAAAATTCATTTTTGTCTCTTGAAATAGTTTTTCTCTTTGTTTTTGTTTTTCTTCTTTTTCTCCCTGTGGAACTCTATGTTAAATAAATAAGAGATATTTTCAACTTTACATGTCTTTTAGTATTTCTTTCTGTTTATCTATATATGCTGCATTGTGGTTAATTTTCTCAGATTTATTTTTCAATTCATTATTTTTTCTCTTCTGATATGCCAAATATCTCATTTAACAAAGCAAATGGCATTGTGTGTGTGCATGTGTGTATATCTGTGTGCAGAGAGAGACAGAGTCAGCAACAGAGACAGAAAGACAACAATCTTATGATGGCATCTCTATTGCCGTCTTCATTTTATAAATCATATAATTCTGGAAAAGTGTAAACAACGAACCCAAAGATGTTTGTTCTTAAGAATCAAAGATAGAATAAAGGTATTCTAAATTTAGGGTACTTAGCATTAGTGCCACACTGTTGTAATCATGTAACTGTAAAAAGTGAAAATTGTGAATTTCAGCCCCTAGAACAATAATGTTTGCAATATGAGATTCTTTCTCTTCGCTGTTCTCTTCCTTCTGTATTGCTACCTAATTAACACATATCTCAATTTCCCCTGATTTTATCTTTGTCCAACCATGTCCAATGAAAGGTGGAAGATGTAATATAATCTTTTTTATTTTTTGCATATGTGTATATGTTTCAGAAAGGGCTTTATAACAAAATGTAAAATTATTTTAACAGCAGTTTTTCTTTTAAGGTTTATGAGTTTTAAACTTTATTTGATCTCACAGCAGCCTTTTAAAAAGTTTAAATTGGGGGAGGAGCTCTTGACTTCAAGGGACCCATTGAGTCCAGCCCTGCAAAGTCCTAGAGCTGAGTACGATTAAAGTGCCCTACTGAACACCACTATTTCTCATGTTGCTCTTTTTCTATATTATCATACTTTTTCTCTCCATTTCATCAGTTCTTTGCTACCATCCCCCCATCACCCCCCTTTTTTTCCTCTCTATCTTTTTCCTTTCTCACTTGTCACTCTTTACCTTTGCCTTCCTTATGGGCCATACCAAAAGGCCAATTCAACACCTAAACTTTGAGACATAATAATTTAATGTGAATGAAGTAGTTAGAAGGAAAAAAGTAAGGGAAGGAAGTGAACAAGAAGAAAACACACATGAGGAGAAACCAATAGAAAATTCTTGCAACATGAAAAACTAGAATAGAGCACTGCTCCCCAACCAAGGCACCATGAGGTAGCTACCACAGAGAATTTCACTTATAAAGAATTAATAGAAATTACAAAAAGATAAATTAAAATATGGATGGCAAAAACAATAAAGGGAATTGATGAGAAAGTAGAAAAACAGAACCAAAAATGAGAAAAGATTTGAAGAATATAGAAAGGATACAGTAGAACTTAAGGATGTAATAGAGACAATAAGAGAATTTAAAGATGCATGAGGGAGTTTCAATAACAGATTAGATCATGGAGAAGAAAGAATCTCAAAGCTAGAGAGTAAACATTATGAGCTAACCCAAACAGTTAAGGCAGAAAAGAAGAGACAGAAAGCAAAACATTCACTCAGAGAATTATGGGACTTCATGAAGCATTCAAACATATCAATTATAGGTATTCCAGAAGGGAAAGTGAATATCCTAAGGATTGGAAGCCCTACTGGAAGATATCACAAATGGAAACTTCCCAAGTATCCTAAAGACTCTGAAAAACACATTTTAGAGGGATATCTAACTCCAAATAAATCATCTCTAAGACACATTGTAATGGACCTTTCTAAAGTCAAGACTAAAGAGCAAATTCTGCAGGCAGTCAGGAGGAAGCAGCAATTGACCTACAGGGATGGATCTAACAGGGTGACAACAGATATCTCATCTGAAACTTTCCAAGCCAGAAGAGAATGGTCATCTACCTTTAACATTCTTAAGCAAAACAATTTTCAGTCCAGAATTTTGTATCCTGCTAAACTAAGCTTCAAAATTGATGGAAAACTCAAATATCTTAGTAACATGCAAACATTGATGAAGTTTGCCCCACAACCAGCTCCACAGGAAATATTTAGACCTATTCTACACACTGACAATCACAAAGGACCACCAGCAAAGTAAACACCTACAAACTAAAGGAAAAACCCAGTTTCCACAACGGCACAAAGGATAAAAATAAGCAACAAACTTTCACAAAATAAGATGAATAGAACTCAACAACACTTACCAATTATCTCAATAAATGTGAGAGTCTTGAATTCTCTAGGAAAGAGGCACAACTAACCAACTGGATAAAAAAAAAAAAAAAATCCATCCATTTGGTGTCTCCAGGAAATACACCTAACCTTGAAAGACAAAACAAGATTCAAGGTAAAGGGTTAGGAAACAATATTTCAGGCAAATGGAAAACAGAAGAAAGGAGGGTCATAATCTTATTTTTAGATACAAGTGGATGTAAAGCAACTAAAGTCAACAAAGACAAAGATGGTCACTTCATACTGGTCAAGGTAACAGTACATCAAGAGGACATTTCAGTTCTTAATATTTATGCACCAAACTTAAATGCTCCCGGATTTATACAACAGACCTTGATTGATGAGAGCAATATAAAATCCTATAGCACCATAATACTGGAGACTTTAACACCACCCTGGCGTAACTGAATAGGTCATCTAAACAGAAACTAAACAAAAATACAAGGGAATTAAATGTGACACTGGAACAACTACTATATACTAAATAGACATATATAGAACATACCCCCCCAAAGCTAAGGAATATACATTCTCTCATTAGCTCATGAAACTGACTCCAAAATAGATCTTAATCTAGGTCACAAATCAAACAAATTTAAAAGAATTAATATTATACTTTGTATATTATCAGACCACTAGGCAATAAAGGTGAAACTCAACCCATCAAAAATGTTCATCTCCACACAAGGCATGGAAATTAAACAACCTTATACTGAATGACTATCAAGAAAGGGATCAAGGAGAAAATTAGTAAATTCCTCAAACATGACTATAATGAAACTGCAAGTTACCAAAATCTGTAAGATATTGCAACATAGTCCCAACAGGAAGAAAGAGATCTCTTAAAAAAACAATATCAAGCACTGTGATTGTAGAAGCAATAAAAAATTTTCCAGCAAAATAAATCTTGGACCAGATGGCTTCAGACCAGAATTCTATTAGACCTTCAAAGATTAGCTTGCATCTATGCTGCAAAACCTATTCTAAAATATTAAACCTTTCCTAACATGTTCAAGGAAACAAACATTACCTTAATACCAAAACCAGGAAAGAACAAACTGAAAACTACAGACCATTTCACTAATGAATATTGATGCAAAAATACTCAATAGAATTTCAGCCAATAGATTACAGCTACACATTTAAAAAAATCATTCATCATGATCAGATAGGCTTCATCCAAGATATGCAAAGCTGGTATAACACACACAAATCCGTAAATGTAATTCACCATGTCAATAGAAGCAAAAACAAAGACCATTTGATCCTCTCAATAGATGCAGAAAAAGTATTTCATAAAATCCAGCATCTTTTTCTAACAAGAACACTTAAGAAAATAAGCATAGTTGCCACATTTCTTAACACTTATTGAAGCTACCTATGACAAACGTACACCTAATGTCTTACTGAATGGAATATAACTGAAAACTTTTCTACTTTGAACAGAAAACAGACAAGAAGGTCCTCTACCACCACTCCTATTTAACATAGTGTTGGAAGTTCTAGTCAATGCAATGTGGACAAGGAAGAATATAACAGGTATTCAAAAGGGGGCCGAAGAGGTCACATTTTATCTGCCAATGATATGATCTTATGCTTAGAAAACCCCGGAGATTCAACTGAAAGACTACTGGAAATGATCAATAAATATATTAATGTCTCAGGATATAAAATCAATGTCCACGAATCAGTAGCCTTTGTATACGCCAATAATAGCCAACATGAGACTGTAATCAAAGTTACAATTTCCCCCACAGTAACTTCAAAGAAAATGAAATACCTAGGAACATACATAACACAAGAGGTGAGGGACCTCTACAAAGAGAATTATGATACCCTAAGAAAACTGATAGCAGAAGATATTAATAGATGGAAGAACATGCCATGCCCCTTTTGGGGAAGAATTGATATTGTTAAAATGTCTATACTACCCAAAGCAAATGAAAGATTTAATGTAATCTCCATTAAAATGCCAAATTCATACTTTGAAGAACTGGAAAAAATTGTCTTTTATGTCATATAGAATCATAAAAAAATCCATATAGCCAAGGCAATTTTTAATAATAAAAACAAAGCTGGAGGCGATCACTCTACCAGACTTTAGGTTATGTTACAAGTCCACAGTGATCAAAACAGCATGGTTTGGGCACAAAAAGAGAAACATGGATATAAGCAACCAAGTAGAAAACTAAGAGATAAAACTAGTCTCTTAAAGTCACCTGATTTTTAATAAAACAAACAAAACCACACACTGAAAAAAGAACCCCTATTCCATAAATAGTCATCAGAGAAATGGATAACCACAGGTAAAAGACTGAAATTCAACCCTCACCTTTCACCACTTAAACAAATTGACTCAGAGTAGATAAACTATTTAAATGTAAGACATAAAATTATAAAAATCCTAGATGAAAATGTGGGAAAAGCTCTTGAGGATGTCAGCTGGGGAAAAATTTTATGAAGAAGACTTCAGCTCTAATTGCAACAACAAAATAAACACATGGGTCTTAATTAAACTGAAAAGCTTCTGCACAGCTAAGGACATAACAATTAAAGCAAATAGACAACCTTCAGAAAGGGCAAAAATATTTGCATGTTGTGAATGTGACAAAGGCTTGATAGAGAATGTGTAGAGAACTCAAATTAATCAACAAAAAATAAGCAAACAGTCCCATCTATCACTGGGCAAGAAAAATGAATAAAACCTTCTCTGAGGAAGACAGATGAATGGCTAACAAACATATGGAAAAATGCTCATCATCCCTAATGAACAGAGAAATGCAAATCAAAACCACCCTGGAATACTTTTTTCCTATTGATGGAACTGCAGTCGAGTTCAGCCTATTTTGAAAGAAGTACGGAGAATCCTCAAAGAACTCACATTAGACCTCCCACTACTAGGTATCTACCTAGAAGACAAAACACATTTTGTCATAAAGATATTTTCAATAGGATGTTTATCACACCTAATTTCCATTCACCAAGATGTGGTAATAACCTACATGCCCATCAACTCAGGAATGGATTATCTACCATGAAGTACTATTCAGCAATAGGAAACGTTGATGACTCTATCTACATCTTTTGTATTAACCTGGATTGAGTTGAAACACTTTCTTCCTAGTATAGTATCACAAGAATTGAAAAACTAGTACCCAATGTACTCAATCTTGGCTCGGTGCCTGTGGCTCAATGGGCTAAGGCACCAGCCACGTACACCTGAGCTGGCAGGTTCGAATCCAGCCCGGGCCCGCCAAACAACAATGACGGCTGCAACCAAAAATGGCCGGGTGTTGTGGTGGGTACCTGTAGTCCCAGCTACTTGGGAGACGGAGGCAGTAGACTCGCTTGAGCCCAGGAATTGGAGGTTGCTGTGAGCTGTGATGCCACAGCACTCTACCCAGGGTGAAAGCTTGAGGCGCTGTCTCAAAAAAAAAAAAAAAAAAATCTCCAATGTACTCAATCTTATTATGAAGCCAGGAGCAGACTAATTGATGCCTCCATAGGTGAACAACTTAATTCCATTTAAGTTGGTGGGAGGGGGAATGAGGGATGGAGGAGAGAAGGGGGATTGGTGTGTTTTCCCCCTTAAAGGGCACAAGGTGAGCTGTGTGGAACACCTTTTGGATGTGGGACACAACTAAAAGAGGATCTCTACCTAAAAATTGAAAAATTGTGACCTGGTTGTTTGTACCCTCATAATAACCTGAAATTAAACAAACAAACAAACAAACAAAAACCTTCCAATTAAATAAAGAAGGAAGATGGATTTAGGGTAAAGGAGCTATTGTGATTAATTACAGAACACTATGAATACCCTTAGAAAACCCTGAAGCAAATTTAATGGCAGGTGAAAGATTTCAAATCCTTCCCCCAGTAGAAGATAATTAACTTAGAGAAAATTTGGAATCAGTTCAAACTTTCTTGAATAGCACTTGTCATTATGTAGGGAGTCAAATAATTTTATAAAGGACTTCTGTGAGAAAACAAGCACATTATTAATTGCATTTTAATAAGTATTATAACATATACACTGTGATGCATCATATTTATGGTAGAAGTATATGGTACCCTTTTTCTATTATGCATGTATAAAGTGCACTAGAAACCCTATATAAATGATGTTTATAATATACACATCATATATTTCATGTAATTTGTACCAAATTTCATCATTTTAGACAATTACAAAATCTATAATTGTTGCATGTTTTCTTTAAAAGCACATTATTGATCCTATTTGTGATTTTATATAGACATTTGTAAGAAATGCAAAGTCCTGCAATTTTAAAAATTATCCTTATGGGAAAGCATCATCCACTTTACAGGAACTAAGTTATGATACAATTTCTAGGAAATCACTGCAGTTGTAAATTTAGATTGTGTATAGATTGAAATTTATCTGTACCTTTGATTTTATGTAGGTGAGTGGTGCTTCTTTATTACGATATGCAGGAGGAAAACAGATAAAAATACAAGGCTTAATGTCTAAATGCTTTGAAATTGATCTTATTCAGGAGTTTTTAATAAATAATGATGGACTTATTAGAGCTTATATAATATATCACAAATAATTTGGTGTATAATAATCTTTCCTTGATGCGATAGAGCAGTTCCATAACTTTACATGCAAATTAAGCTATTATCATAGATTTATATGCATTTAAAACTATCGCTCAAAAACTCAAACTCATTTAAAACCACTGCTGGATTCTTACTATACATATTTGGACTCCCATCATGATTATAAGAAAAATTATCTGGAATTCAAGTCACATTAGAATTTGACCTGGATTATGCCTTTTCTTACTAAACTCATCCCATTGTACTTTACTGTCTGGAAAATAATTCATGTTCGAAGGCATTTATCTAAAATCCATGAAAGGAATAAAACTTGAAAGCAATATACATATGCCCCTTCACTAAAGGCATATTAAGCAATAATTGAAGGAAAGAGATGATGTTATAATATTTAAAAATCCATGGAGTTCTTTAATGCAAAGGAGGCTGACTTTAGCAGCATTAAGCACAGAGTTGCTGACACAGTAAGGGATTACTCTATAATATGGAACAGGATGATTAAGTGATGTGCAAACTTCCTATCAGAGGAGCATGCAGGATACGGGAACATATGGTTCCGGACTTTTTTTTTTTCCTCAATAACTACAGATTCTGGCCAGATATTTTTGTTGATTTTTATAAAATCTCTTGATTAGAATCCTCTGCCATCTGCTTTAGGATGGCAATGTATGAAAATGTCAGCAGAAAGAGCAGAGCTTAAAACTTATTTGTAGAAAGGATTTGAAGCTAGCATAGCGATAAACAAGGCAAGGTGATCAGCCTTAACGTGGTCAGAAGCTAATTTATGTTGAGAGTTTAAAGGGGATGAAAAACTTGGAAAATATCCTCTCTATAAAAACAAAGATGACCACACAGACATACCTATTTTCTACTGTTTAAAGTTTATTTAGCTGCTAAAACTTGTCACCTACCAGCATTAAAATTATTTACATTGTAATAGTCTAATCTGTCTGATATATTGTGAAACACAAAACTAATAACTATTTAAATTTTATTATTGAGAACCTGGATCCACTGATATTACCCAATATTTACACATTAATTTCAATTTTGTCGCACAATACCTAATGTAGATTTAACAACCATCATGTTATTGAAAGCTCCCCTTCTTTGGTCATTAGTTACACATTTAACATTTTTTTTGTATATATATATCCACTTCTCAGCTTCTCTTTCTCTGTCTCTTTCCTTCCACTTCTCCTCTTTTATATTTCAAAACAGTGCACATGTCTAATTTTTCTCCTACTTCTGTAACCCATCCTTTGCATTCCTTTTGCTGCCAATACTTCTTATTTTCATTTCCCAAAATATAAATATTTCCTCAAATATTCTCTTCTTTATATTCTCTGTCATTTGGTAATTTCATTCACTCTGTCATGAATTCAGTTACTATGATACACAGACACTCTCCGAATTTTCTCTCAAAGTTGATCATTCAATTACCAACAGCTGGATATATCAGCATAATCTTAAAAAATAGATTCTCCAAAAGAATCCCTCTCCCCAAATATTTCTCCAGTTAACTAACTGAAGAAAGCAATGGCATCCACAAAATATCTTGACTTACTAAAATTTAAGCTAATAATCTTAACCTCAAAAGAATTAAATGACTCAAGAATTGTAATATTTACAAAACACATATACATGTGAGTTGCAAATACTAATATCAGTAAAAGCTGTAGGTTTCTCATGTCTTGTACATGATTCAGTCGCCCCAGGCTTCGGGTAGTTTAGACAGTAAACACATTAAAGACTGGACACTGGGGTGAGTGCAGTGGCGCAGGCCTATAATTCTAGCACTCTGGGAGGCTGAGGTGGGTGGATTGCTTGAACATGAGAGTTTGTGACCAGCCTGAGCAAGAACAAGACTCTGTCTTGACTAAAAAATGGAAAAAACAAAACAAACAAACAAAAAAAACTTGCCTGGCATTGTGGTGGGCACCTGTAGTTCCAGCTCCTTGGAAGTGTGAGGCAAGAGCTCAAGCCCAAGAGTTTGAGGTTGCTATAAGCTATGACTCCATGGCACTCTACCCAGGGTGACAGAGTGAAACTCTGTCTCAAGGAAAAACAAAACAAAACACATCACCCCCCAAAACCCCAAGAGAACAAGAGTAGACACTGTTACACAGTATTATACTGTATCTGAGTTTAAGGTAGGGTCTGAAAAGTAAGTGGTACATCAGTATTCTGGCTAAAACCAACAGGACGTCAACAAGAAACAAAAATAATTAAGCACACCAAATATAAACAATATGTGACAAATCTGCCAATAAATCCTTTTCTGTTACCCTTGCAATCCTATAGAATAGGGCTAGAAAAATAGATAGGTTTCCCTCTCAGGGAACTAATCAGGAGGAAACCTCCCTCTTTTCTCCGTTCTTTATTTTGTCCTCAAGGAGGACTGGTATTTGATTTAGGAATTCAGCCAGGAATTCACTACTGAAGAATGGGTCTGACATTTTCAGTATTGAGTCCAGCCTTCTGCTGAAAGGGCCCGTGTGACGCCATTTGGCTAACAGGCTCCATTTTGCAGGTTGCTGTGTAATTTGCGGTGTAATTGTTAGTTCTGTAACTTTTGGTTCCTGGCACCAGCCCCCCTTGACCACCCTCACCGGTTGCTTACCACCGGCCCTTTCCTGCTCAGCGACCACCCACCCGTTCCTGGCACCAACGAGGTATCCAATCAGCACGTAAAGAGACACCTGGATTTATCCCTCGTCCAACCGTCCCTAATCCTATTCCCCTTATCGCATTACCCCCCTCCCAACTTCCTTTTGGTATACTATAAAAATACCTCAGCCCAACCCCTCGGGGCCATTCAGTATGCCATTTAGGTGGGGCTGAATGGTCCGGCTTAAGCTTGTAATAAATCCACCCTTTGTTTTTGCATCGGTGCGCCTGGTGTGAGTTTCTTCTGGGGGGGACCCCGAAATTCGGGCACAACACTGCTAGCCTAACTTCAAATGGAATTGTTACTTTCTCAGATCTTGCTCTCATACTTTGCCCACTCCATAGTCAAGACAGCTTGAATCCAGCATTCTAGAGTTCATACTGTACCCCCATGGCTATATTCTTAAATAATAGTCTTCTATATCTAGTGAGCAAACGTCATGCTATTTGCTGGACAAATAGACACACCACAATCACCTTTGTTTTTGTTTGTTTCTGGAATGTTATTGTTTTGTTTTGGTTTTTGGTAGAGATACTTGTTAGGTTGCCCAAACTTTTCTCAAGCACCTGTACTTAAGTAATCCTCCTTCTTTGGCTTATCAGATTAAAAGGAATCTTCTGGGATTAAAAGAGTGAGCAGCACATCTGGCCCCATAATCCGTTTTTAAAAATAAAGAATCAGGTTTACAGAGATATACTGCTAGGGTGGCGTATTGATGGCTCTAGGTAGCTGCCGAAATAATTGAAGCAAACAAGAGCAAGTAAAGTCTTAGCAAGAACAGGAAGATTTCATTTTAACAGGTGGGAATAGCAAGCTAGGGCTGCAGGCAATATGGAGGGCACAGTGCTTGGATTTTAAACACAACTTTTGCGGTGTGTCAGCTGCTTCATGGAAATTCCAAGGGTCTTGATCAATTATCTTCCCATAACATTCTCCCATAACCACTCATACATATCTATCTGTTCACATCAGAAAGTTGCAGGGACATTAATCAATCCCCATAAACAACCAGCTCCCCTAAACAACCAACATGCAACATCTTGCACCTGCAAGGTCATAACCAGCCCCATTTGCATAGTAGACTAGGTCAGCCTGATCCAATCTTGCTCATGTCTAACTAATTGCTTAACCTAACAATAGAATGAGGTGCTCACACTGCAAATAGGTCCTAGGTTTGATAATCAATCTAGGCTTATAAGTAATCAAGGAGATTCTATTTTGAATGATACTAGAAAATCTTTGTCATGTTGAGATTTAGGCAAAATTTTTCAAAGATAACCAATAGACAGTGCAGCAGCTCATGCCTATGATCTCAATACTTTGGGAGAACATAGCGGGGAGAATCACTTGAGATCAGGAGTTCAAAACCAGCCTTTACAACATAGCAAGACTCTCTATAAAAATAGGAAAATTATCTAAATATGGTGGTACGTGCCTATAATTCTAGCTACTCATGAGGCTAAAGAAGAAAGATCACTTGCGCCCAGGAATTTGAGTCTATAATGAGACCACTACACTCTAGGCTGGGCAACAGAGTAAGACCCTGTCTCAATCAATCAATCAATCAATTCAAGTGATAATTAAAAAAATTAAAAAGTATTTAACAAATTAAAATATTTTACACATTGGAAAACATTAAAATAGCAAGAAGGCATATACACCCTTGGAGCAAATTTTTGAAAACATGTATTTAACAAAGAGCTCATATTTAAAATGCATACAGAAATCTTACAATTTGACATAAGATAAACAACTCAATAAAAAATGGTCAAACTATTTGAATATACCTTTACAAACTAAAAGTTATATAAATATCAAATGAGCACAGAAAATATACTCAACATCAACACTTGTGAAATAAATGCAAATTAAAACAACAGTGAGTTAGTAATACCCACCCAGTAGACCCGTCAATGGTAATGACTAACATAAGAGGTGTAGGAAAGCTAGGGGACCAACCAGGAATTTCATATGTTACTGACATGAACTCTCAAAATGCATTTTACATCAAATCAAAATGGAAATTTCAGCTTATCTAGCAGTACTGAAAATTAGAGACATATATTTCAAAATGCACAAAATAATGGAAAAAGATGAACCGAGATAAAATATACAACTTTAAATCATTCTACTTTTGTTCCTTTTATTTGTATGAATTTATAGGGTATATGTGCAATTTTGTTAAAACCACAGAGATGGCATAATGGCCACGTCAGAGCCTTTAGAGTATCCATTACTGAAATTATATCCACTGTATCCATTAACAATTTTTTCATCATCAATTATCAAAACAGGAAAAATAAAAGTAAGCTAAATTAAATGAGTATTTAAATCTAAATCTTTTTAAAAATAAATCTAAGCCAGGCATGAGGGCACAACCCTGTAATCCTAGCACTCTGGGAGGCTGAGGCAGGAGGATTGCTTGAGGCCAGGAGTTAGAGATCAGCCTGAGCAAGAACAGGACTCTGTCTCTACAAAAAATAGAAAAATATGCTGGGCACGGTAGCAGCCACCTATAGTCCTGGCTATTCAGGAGGCTAAGGCAGGAGAATTAATTGCTTGAGCCCAGGAGTTTGAGGTTGAAATGAGCTATACTGATGCCACTGTTTCTCCAGGTGACAGAGTGAGACTCTGTCTCAAAAATAAATAAATAAAATAAGCAAATAAATCTAAATCATTTTTTCTATTGAAACATAGCATAAAAATAATTTACCTAAAATTGAAAAAAATTATATTCATTTCACTTATTAAGTTACCTAAACTACAAATAGAGGTCAGCAATATACAAAAGAAAGAAATAAAAAATTAATAATTATCATAAAATATAGATTGCTACACTGGTGATCTAAAGTATTTGAAATCAATAAGTAAGTGTAAAAACCACAAATACAACTAAACTGTGGAAAAGATAAGTAAAAAGAGAAAAAATATAAATACTTATACCATATTAAAAATGTTAGGCAAAACTAGAAATATAGAGATTTTTAAAAATCATAGCAGCAATTCACAGCGAACTCCCTTGCCAATAAATAACAAACATAGGTGGAATATTTACTAGCAAATTATGTATTTTCCAGTTAAACCCAGAACAAAGGAAGACAATATGAATATACACATAAAGAAAGAAAACTATATAATTTTAAAATAAGTATTATCAGAACACAATTTAACAAAAACTATTTCAGGTGACGGCTATTAAATTTTCAAATAACTATAATTCTTAAGTTAGTCTAATGATTTCCTCCTATTTAGCATCTGTCATTTTGCCTAAACCATGTATCCTGAAAACAGGACACTACAACTTCCTAAATATATATACACATATAAATATATATACATTTATGTATTTCCTTAAATCAATATAAATATTATAATTGCATGACTATAGTAAGCTTTGAAAGAGACACTTTTTTCTGTTAAGGAGTCCATTAACCAATTAAATTCCTTAGTTTTTCAAACTACTTCTATTTTTTCTTTTTAAAAATGACACCTACTATTATATTAGCCAAAATGCATCAAAACTTACATGTTAAGTCATTTTTCACTTATTCATTTAATTCATGACTAATTTATCTATTTCTTTTTCCTGGGACACATTTGCCACTATTTTATTTTCCCAACCCCAGGATTAGTAGTTATATTTTAAATTTTGCATTAAATATTTATCTATGTTTTACTTATTGTCAATCTTGGTAAATAATTAATAGTTTGTTGTATGCCCTAGGAATTTATAACAATATTTCCAAAGATATCTGTGGGAACTACTGCCATGTTGCTTTTTCTTTTGTTTTCGGATCACATGATTTTGACAAAATGTGAGGCAAATTTTAGTGCAAAGATATAATCAGAACATACAGAGACTTGGAGCACTGGTCAGTGATGAATTACTGATACCAGGTTTTCTCTTCTGTTGCAGAACCATAAAAGTAGACAAAATGCATGCAGCAGTTCTTTTTAGGTATTAAAAGTAGATGATGTAGAATTGCAGCCCCTGACACACATACACACAAAAATACACACCTAGCGCTCTGCTTGGAACAATTTTCAGACCTCTGCACAGTGGCCCTGAGAGGTAGAATTCAAGGTCATGTCTTTCCCACTGAGCTAAGGAGCCAGATGTTGGAGTTTAGAGCTCCCTAAGCAGCTACATACAGCATGTCTAGTAAGGCATTTACTACCAGAATGGGAAATGAAAAGTGGACTGTGATAAATATGTGTAATTATGTCTCACTGTTTGTACTGAAAGCTGTTTAGCAGATACGCAGGGCGGGACACCGCAAACCCTAGCGGGAAGTGGCTACCACCGGATTCTGACCAGGTCGCGGTCTGCTTAGTGACACTGAAGGTGCTAGGGTGTCTCCTAAATACTCAGGTCAGGAAAACTGTGAACATAAAAAATAATAAGATGAACTCATTCCTAAGATATTTCAAAACAGATTGTAAAGTAACTGTAATTATAATAATATGAATCAGAGGCAAATATACACACACAAGACATTGTCAAAGCCATTCTGAAACAACCTTAATTTTGTTTTCATAGTATTTAGTTTATAGTTAATGCACCATTTTATAACTAATTTGTGAGCAACTGGCTAGCAACCATCATGCCCTAAGTAATTCCCAGTAAAATAAATATTTACATATAAAATAATCAACATACATCCATAAAAAATTGATGTTAATTTTTATTTCTTCATGGATGAGCAGAGATTTCAGATATAATATTAAAAGCAGAAAACTTAAATGAAAGATAGATCTATATGGCTTCATAAATTATTTGTTAAAATAAAAAAGTATGGAATACGTGTATGACATATGGGTATAACGTATTTTATGTCAGCATATTAACAGTAATTTATTACAAATATGGTGGATAATAAAAATGGAAAAATAAATGATAGAAGAGTCACAAAAATTAATGCAAATGCAAAATGCAAAATTCATTAATTGCAAAAATTAATGCAAATAGGTATATAAAAATTAAAAAATCAAATAAATACAACTTAATTAGATATGATTGTATAATATGAAATTTTCAAACATTAAGACAGATTATGTAGAAAAGGTAGCGTCCTATATATGTCTGTATTCAATTTGTATTTCTAGAGAAAAATGTATAAAACATAAATCTCAAGGTAATGTATTTTGTTTCTAGAATTATTCTAGAAAAAATAATAAGAAGAAAATAATTTGTACATTTAAAAATATGAAAAATAAGAAAATAATTTGTACATTTAAAAATATGGAAAACCTTTCTAATACCACCTATGGTAGCAATCCATGTCTCAAAATTTTAAGATGACATAATTTACCAACACATATTTTATTACTCTCAGGCCTTTATTTTGATTCCATAAAATCAAATAATTATGTTATATAAACAAAACTCATTATGTAATAATAGGTTTTGAAAAATATTGAAAAGTTATTACAATAAGAGTTCAAATATTTAGTATAAAAAAATCCTGAAGATAAAGTAGTGAAGAATATTTCTTCTTCTTTATATCCTAAAGCCATCACACATTGCCTTAAAAAAATAAAAACACTAAGGAAAATGAATTAATAAAAAATGCAGCATTCAGGATTCTGCTTTAATGATATAAATGATTTTTATATATTTCCTAATGAAAGATATAAATAATAGTTGTCAAAATAATACATATAAACAAATGAATTTTGTATACTAAAAGAATAAGCAACTGATAATAGCATTTAATTTTATAAAAACTATCATATAGCAAAGTTCCTCATTTTTTTTTGAGGGTATGTTCATTTCCACTAAAAGGAAAAACTCTTTCAAACAATTGTCTCATTCCTGAATTTTGTCATTTAATACAACATAATTTTTGCAAAATTATTATTTTCTTACTTCACAAAATATTCCTTTCAAATGTATACAAATTATGATTAAAGATCCAAATTTAATCAATATTTGTACCTGGACATAAACTCACAATGAATGCCAAAGTTGAAAATGTTTAAGTTGTTTATCGTGTATAACTTTAAACTTATTGTATGCTGATTCAGAAAAGCACTGGACTAGAGTTTTTCTTTGCATAATTTATTTTAAAAAGGGACTTGAAAGTAAATTAATAATGTAAATAAGTTATGAGGGAGAAAATGTTCTCCTTAGGGAAATAATCTCTTTTCAATTAAATTAGAAGCAACCATTTGCATACCAATTATAATTAAAAAATGAGCCTATTTCTACATTAAATAAGATTTGGCAAGATTTCTACTTGGCAATGCTTATATAGTAACTTTAATTGCCGGATTCCCTGGGAATGACTGAAACTATCCCTTTAAAAATATTCTGCATTTTCACATTATTATGATGCTTCCTCTAGTTGGGCTGAATTAATGAGATTTCATCATATCCTTATTAGCGATTCCTAAGTATTTTTATGTTCTTTTACAGAGAAGAAAACTTCTGTCTACACAGATTCTAAAAGCAATATTTTTCATTGTGAAAATAGTGAGCTCCCTGTCAGTGGAAAAGTAAAAGTAATTGTTAAGTAACTTAACAGGTAGGAGGAAAACAAACGGAGAAATAAGCTTCAAACACTAAGGTTCCCTTAATTTAGAAGTTCTCATGGGAGCTAAATATTGAAAGAAGTGATCTGATAGTGACAGAGAGTAGAATAATAGTTACAAGAGCCTGGGAAGGGTACCAGGAAGAGGAGTATAAAATGCAGATGGTTAATGGCTGCAAAAATACATAGTTAGATAATTAAGTAGAATGAACAATATTTGACGGCACAACAAAGGGATTATAACAAATAATAACTAAAAAAGAGTGGAATTGGAATGTTCCCAACACAAAGAAAGGGTAAATATAGGAACTGATGATATCTCAGTTACCCTGATTTGAATAATACACATTGTATGCCTATATTAAAACATCATGTGTCCCTATAATATAGACATCTATTATATACCTATAATAATTAAAATTTAAAAATTAAATTAGAAAAACAAACTTTGGGTGGTACTATAATCTAATTCAACAATATCATTGAAAGTTTATTTTTTACCCAATTATTTTGCTATAGTGAGAGATCACTCTCCTGAATGTAAATAATATATGAATGTCATACTTATCCAAAAAGTCTCATTGCAAATTCAGGAAAGCATTTCTACAGCTTATTCCCTTCTTTTCCTTAAATATATGCAATAGCTCATAATTCCCTTAGGAGCCCTGCTGTAACAAAGAAGCTTGTAGCATTCTGAGGTGTTACAGTGGGACAGTTATTATATTAAAAAAGATGTATTCTTCCCCTTTCAACTATCTCACTTTGCATAACATTGTTGCCTCAGGGTCAGGAAAGAGAACTTGTGATTGAAAAAAAAAAAAATAACTTGGGGAATGGCCCTGTCAGTCACATCATTTTTTGAATAATAATAATGGTGATAATGATGAATACATATTTTAGAACACTTCTCTTTTTAAAGTTCAAGGCATGTATGAAGGTCAAGAACAGAGAATCACATCCTTATTCCTTTTATCTAATACAAGATCATCATGGTATAATGTGGAAAATGTTTTTTATTAATGCATGAAAGGGCACTTTTCCCATCGACTGACATTAGGTTTATACGCGCTGTGTACCATCACCAGAGTGCCTACTTATCTGAAAAGCACAAACACTACAGGCCATCTGGAATCTATTTGCATGTGTGCATATGTAGAGTTTTTTATTGTTGTTGTTGGCTTTTTGGGGGGGGTGGATATGTGGTATAAACCAATAAAACAGAGTTTCTAAATATGCCCAGAATGATAACATTTAAATCAACCGGGGAAGTTTATTGAAAGCATTTTAAGGAAATACATTTTTGACAGACATATGTTATAATAAGTTTGATTCAGCATAGACGAGATTCAAGGTGAAGCCAAAGACAGCCTTAAAAATAAAAATGTTTAGTTTTAAATAGATAAAACTTAGGTGCATATTTACAGCATATTTACAATTCAAGTTAAATCTATATTTATTCTATGTAAGTTTATCATGAAATTGGGTTCTTTATTAATCAATTATAAGTGAAGGACTTTCTTTTCATATTGAAAAATAAAAGTGATAGTGCCAAGGACTCTGTACTTCTAATTTTAAATGAGCATGCAAATGCTAATTCTAAGTGATTATATTTGTTATATCTATTATAAAGAAAGTGTTTGTTCACTTATAAATTACATCTTGTCATAAAGACTTGGCTTTATCAACCACTTTTATAATTATTAATCTGCTAATGCTGTCCTCATTGATCTATTTCACTTTAACTAAACCAATCTTTTGTTTCAAGTACAGATTACTAAAAAATAAGTGTATATAACTTATTTCAAAGTTGAAAAAGGCAATTTATATATATATTATATATTTTACAACACCACTATTATGTATTTGAACTAATATAGAAATTGTTATCATAAATATTCAAATGTTTTTATGCATTGCAAAGGATTTTGTTCAATTATAAATTCTTAGTCCAAATTATCTCAAAAACAGAACCTATAATCCATAAAAGACCACTTATCCCTATGACTGACAATAGGATATTTTTATGATAAAATCCTAAGTGCAAGTATATTTAATGGGTGTAGTCTAGGGTAGTAAGAGTGTGAGGACGATGTTAAGTGGCAGGAAAGAATAAAAAACAAACATATGGTGATACGTTACCACGCTGGCAGCTGCTTGGTGAAGAGCAAAGACTGGTCACTGAGCTCTGTGGGATAAAAAGTCTCTGCTGAGACCCTATGTCTGGTGATGGTCTATTAGGGGTAAGCATGAGGAGGAAATTTCTCTAACACCGTGTAGCTACCTGTCCTCCCTTAGACCAAGTATGTAATATCCAGAGTTAACTTTGCCACACTTCTGAGAAGTCATGCCTGGTTTCTTTGGCAGCTGCTAGGGTATGTTGGCCCTCTGCCTTAAAAAATATGATGCTAGATATGAATCAATAATTAATTGAAGAAGTCAAAGATTCTAGGTATTGGTTTTGAGAAAAGTTAAAGAATTTTGAAGGACTACATAGATTTATTTGGTCCCTGTGGGAGTTGCTGAGGTTAAGCAAGTGGCCAGGGGCCCAAGCAATAAGTAAGATTTAGAAAATATGATACAACACAGAATAAACACTTGATATGGTCATTCTTCATGGTACTCAGATATGCCTATGTTCCATTAGTATGTCTGTATATCTGAGTTGTGTACTGAAACTCAGTTTTATATATATATATATCATGAAATATATATATATGTATATATATATGTAAGTATGTATATTTTTTAACCAATTGTAAAAGTACAAGTTAAATCAGGGCAGAGTCTATAATTTGACCAAACTCAATCTCCTAGAGTCTTTGAAGAAAGAATATTAATTTACAAACATTAATCAAAGAATTGAAAATAGAACTACCATGATCCAGCAATCTCATTTCTGGGTATCTACCCAAATCAAATGAAAGCACTATATGTATAAAAAATATAACTGCACTTAGATGTTTATCACAGTGCTATTTACAATAGCAAAGATAAGGAGTTAGCCCATGTGTCCACCAATGAAGTATTGAATAAAGAAAATGTGGTATATATCCACCATGGAATATTATTTTCCTATAAAGAAGAATAAAATCATGTCTTCTGCAGCAACATGGATGGAACTGGAGGCCATTATCTTAAGTAAAATAACTCAGACACAGAATAAAAAATGCTATATGTTCTTACTTGTGAGAGCTAAATGTGCACACATGGAAGCAGAATATGGAACTGCAGACAACAAAGCCTGCAAGGGGTGGGGGAAAATAATGGGAGGTTGCTTGGTGGGTATTGCTTCTTCAGTCATATAAGCACCCAACGCCCTGACTTTACTGCAATGCAATATATCAATGTAACAAAATTGAACTTACAGCTCATGGTTATATATGAATAAAAGATAAATTTTTTAAATATTTTTAAATTTTTTAATTAATATTTTAAAAATCAAAATAAAATAAAAGGTGTAGCATCCACTGATGAAACTTTCTTTATCACATAAGCACTTATTCTAGATTATCTTCGTCCTTGGCCAACTAGAAGGGTGCACCAGGTAGACACGTGTTATTTGTGACTTCTGGTTCATCCTCAGCATTAATGTTTTTCCTGGAAGAATTGTTTTTTCCAGAAACTAGGATATTTTCCCTTGCAGAACTTAAAACTCTAGGAAAAGAAATAAAAGTGGTACAAATGACTCAGTGGATTCAATAGCCGGATGTGTTATCTTGTTTAAATGCCTTGGCGCCATGATCCATTTAATCGAATTATGAGAACAAGCCACACTATTTTGTCAAATGGTTCAGTGAATGTCGTATTTCCTGGAAGGCAACATTGCAACTCAGCAATGTGTTTCTCCTAAAACTTTCACATGCTGTCAACCTTTCTATGAGTCGGGTTGTTTCTTGGTGATAGAACATCTGGTAATGTCATGTGGTCCATGTTCCTAAGCCCATTCCTCCAACTTTTGGTCTGAATCAACAAGCATGGTGTTTTTGATACTATTATTTATAGATCAGTTATTCTATAAACCCTCAAAGGATGATGCTGTGGAAAAAATACAATCAGGAAAAGCATCCCTGTTTGGAATGTGCACTAATTCTGGTAAAAATGAATAGTTATACCATTCAAGGTATAAGGAATCTAATGCAATTGGCTAGCCCTTACTTGGCAGAATTCCCTGTGCAATGTGTCAAGGGCTTGCAACTTCCTTTCCTGATAGTAAATTAGTCATTCAGGAATGTCAACAGCTAGATGACTTGGAGAGAAGGATTCCACATTGTTAAAACAATGCACAGTCCTTATCCTTGTCATTTTTTCCCACTCTGTTCATGGGCCTGCTGATAAAACTATTTTTGTGGGGAAGGAGAAAAGCTGCCTAATTTTCAAGCATATGTCACCTTCTCCACTTACTAGTTATTAACCTCCTCTGCATGGTTGCTATCCTTTGGCCTTTAGATGAAACAAAAATAGCCACGTATTTTATTCTAACTAACACAAATCTGTTTCTATTTCCCTGTATAAAACTCACTGCACACCAGCTTTCTAAGTTTGAACTTTCCAGGTCACTGGTCAATTGTCCATATTTTCTCACACATAGGTTGATATGTATATGTTCCAAGATACTTTTCTTCCATAAAGTAGGAGACTACTTTTACTAATTGTAACTCTGCATACTAGATGTACAGTTCTCTATCTTAATCCTTTGGAACTACCCTGATGTGGCAACAATATGGCAATAACTCATCTCCAGTTAATGCAAACATAAAGCATTAATTCATTCTTAAATTGAGTTTGAATATAATTCCTTTCTTTTTTCTTTATTTCTCATTAGTCATTGTATTGGCCATGGTTCTCCAGAAAAGCAGAACCAATAGGATGAAGATATTGGTATGTCCATGGATTAGAACTGGCTTGCACAGTTATGGAAGCCAAAAGGCCTTCTACAAGCTGCAGACCCAGGAAAGACATTGCTTTCTTTAGTTTGAGACTGAGAGCCTGAGAATCAGGAATTCCGATGTCCAAGGGCAGGAGCAGATGAGTATTTCCAGGTCAAACGGAGTAAATTTGCTATTGCTTCTCCTTTATTTTTTTCCTTTGGGGGCCTTAGTGGATTGGATGGTATGCACCCACATTGATGAGAGCAGATTTTCTTTACAGAGTCTACTGCTTCAAATGCAAAAGTCTTCTGGGAAAACTCTCAAAGACATCCCAAGAAATAATATTTTATCAGCTATGTGGGCATTCCTTAGCCCAGTCAGGTTGACACTGTCATAAGTTAATCATCACAGTCATTATGAAGGCTTTGGTATGTATAAAGGAAGAATGTAAGTAAGAGTAAGTAACATGGAATTTGAGACACTTTTTCAAGTTATTTGGACTTTCCTTTCCTTACCTAATCAAGACTGGTCCAAAATGTACTATCAGTAAAGAAAATAAGAATAAAATTTTTCAGACGGTGATAATGGATAAGTTGCCTGAAGATAATATTTTATTATTATTAATATTATCATTATTATTATTATTAGGGATTCATTGAGGGTATAAAGACTTAGGTTAAAGTAATTGTGTTTGTTAAGTAAAGTCCTTCTTTTAAAAATGTCCAGCCTCGGACAACTGCTGAGGAGACACCTGTGCCTTGGTGTCTCCTTCACTTTACACTTGGGACTAAATGTGGAACCCCCATTTCCTATGCCTAGGTCAGTTTCTTGTGAATTTCCTAGGCCTGAGTTCCCTGGATGGACTGTGTCCATTCATTGATACACTCATTCACCTTGCCTCTGGCGGAAGGGAATGTATTCATTCGTTTCCTGGCCAAGGAACCCATGCACCTATATATACCCTGAGGCTAGAGGTCTAGAGGAGGAGATGGGGAAAGACCGGGAGAGGAACGGAGAGAGCTTCTCTCTCCCCACTTGAAATCTCTCCCTCTACC
>CAUYRH010114733.1:0-33409 GCA_963574655.1 Perodicticus potto | reverse complement strand
TTAAAATTTTTTTTGAGACAGAGTCTCAAGCTGTCACCCTGGATAGCAACCTCCAATTCCTGGGCTCAAGCGAGTCTCCTGCCTCCGCCTCCCAAGTAGCTGGGACTACAGGCGCCCGCCACAACGCCCGGCCATTTTTTGGTTGCAGCTGTCATTGTTGTTTGGGGGGGCTCGGGCTGGATTCGAACCCACCAGCTTAGGTGTATGTGGCTGGCGCCTTAGCCTGTTTAGCCACAGGCACCGAGCCTATATTTAAAATTTTAATAGCAATTGCTAACTTGTTCTTCTCATGGTTTCTGAAAACTTTTCCTTTTTTTTTGTGACAGTCTTACTCTGTCATCAGAGTGGAATGCCAACGTGTCAGCCTAGCAACCTCAAACTCACGGGTTCAGGTGATCTTTCTGCCTCTGCCTATTGAGTACCTGGCACTACAGGTGCCTGCTATACTGCCTGGCTAATTTTTTCTATTTTTAGTTGAGATGGTGTCTTGCTCTTGCTCAGGCTAGTCTTGGACTCCTGAAGTCAAAGGATCCTCCTTCCTGGGCCTCTCATGTGTTAGGATTACAGGCCTAAGATACTGGTCCAGCCAAAGAAGAAGACTTTTGATCTAGATCCCCTAACTGGTATTTCCTCAAAGAATGGTCTCCAGACTGAATCAGAATTTTTGGGAGTAGAACTCCAGGGAACTTGTGGTTATCAAATTCCCCAGGTGATTCAAGTGTCCACTAGAGTTGGAAAATCATTTTTGAGAGGTACCAAAAGGCCCAGAAAGAGAGGAGGGAACATCAGTAGGGATCAACTGTAGCTGGTTAAGGCTGATATTGGTGACACTGCTTTGGGCCTGAGACTATGCAATGGAGGGGATAACTATACTCAGATAAAAATAGGGTTTGAATCACAGTGATTAAATGGCCTTAGGTCATGACCCTACTGAGCCTTACTCCTTCTCCCACTTCCCTTAAGTCTTTGACAACTTTCTCAGATAGGCTTTTCCTGACCACACTATTCAAAATTATCTCCATCTCTCAATCCTTACTCCCACAACTCCTTGCTTGATTTTTCTCAGCAGTATTTATCACCATCTAATCTACTATTTTACTTATTTGTGGTTTCCCCCACCACAAATAAAGCTCCATTAAGACTTTTTCTATTGTATTGATGTATCCTCCAGAGCATGCCACATAATAAACACTCATTAACTAAGTGTTGTATGACTACATCTATCTGAAAAATGGAAGGTAATTATAGTATCTCCCCCCCAGGGAGATACTATGGCTGGTATGAACATTAAATATTGCATTTAAAAACCATGCGACACATTGGGCAGCGCCTGTGGCTCAAAGGAGTAGGGCGCTGGCCCCATATGCCAGAGGTGGCGGGTTCAAACCCAGGCCTGGCCAAAAACTACCCAAAACAAAACAAAACAAAAAAACGCCATGCAACACACCGTCTAGGGCTGAATAGTGAATACTGAATTCATCTAGGATGCTTCTTATTTGGTTGAGTCCCAAGGAGAGGGGTGGAAGGTCCTCGAACTTTTGGGGCAGATTTTTATCCCTACTTTTCCTTGGGTCACTCTCTCCGAGGAATTCCTGATGCCTCAACAATTAATCACAGTCAAGTCTAACTGGTTTTTCAGGACAGAGGATAAATAGGATAAACAAGAGCAGCCAAGCCCTAACTTTGACCGCGAGCTTTCTCCTCTTGTCTCACTTTCCAGTAGGTGACTCGGAACGGATTTCCATCCCACCACCTGCCAGTATGACTACATCTAGGAAACACAACACTATCCATTGAAGCGGCAACTGGGGTGGGTAAAACTCCCCTTTCTGCGCAGGCGCATTCATTTACAGGCTCGCGACTATCGCGATAGACCAAGCGAGATCGACGCTGGCCCTTTAACAGCCCCTTCCCGGGTGCCTGTCCCGCGCATGCGCAGTGCGGTTCTGCGCTTGTCATCATGGCGACGCGGGGCCATGTGCAGGACCCTAACGACAGGCGCCTCCGGCCCATTTACGGTGAGTGCCTGAGGCTAGCCCAGTCGTCCATCCCAGGCGCTGAGGGCTGCGGAGGCCAGGGCAAAGGCCCAGGTGGCATGCTGAGAGCCCGCGCGCTGAACAGGCGGGCCCTGGGGGCGGGCCGCGCAGGCCACTAGGCCGCAGCCGCGGGCCTCGCGTAGGCGCCGGGCCTGCCTTCCTGAAGTGGAAGCGGCTCAGACGGGGAAGCGGCCGGTCGGCTGAGCTGGCCCGATTGGCAGGCCCGGTTGTACGGACCCGTGTTGTCCACAGGCCTGCGTCGTTAGGGCCACTCCAAGGGAGACCGGATATCTTCCCCCAGGTGGAAGCCGGCTCCGGCACACGCCACCTGAGAGGAAATTCCCCACCCAGGAGTTTTTAATTGCGGGAATTGGGCCCAGGGGGGTTGTCTGACTAGGCAGGCTTTGGTGAACTTGGAGAAACCGAGGTCCAGAAAGGGGAAGGGGCTGATGCAAGGTCACCCATGTTGAGTCAGGAGCAGGCCCGGGGTTCCCCGACCCCTACTTCAGAGCTGTTCGGCGGACACAGCTGCTTTGGGCTCGCGTGGGAGGCGAGGGGAGGGGGTCTTAGGTCCAAAATAGCAGTGAAGAGACTTGGAGCTCGTGTCAGAAGGACATGCGTGGCTGCTGGAAGGCTTTTCTTCAGCTTCGCTGTGGTTCTCTCTGCAGCTTTCTTTCCCGGTGCTTCCCGACACCTCTTACCTCAACCTGTAGTCTTTAACACCTTGGTGTCATCCTGCTACTGTGGTAGTGAAAAGCCACAGATTTGAGTTTGGAAGAACTTTTTTTTCCAAAAACCGAGATGTTCTGTAATTGGACTGTAGTCACTTTTGTATTTCCTTTCTTAGATGTATGGTCTTGGTCTATCTCAGCTAATGGTGAGGAAGCTTCAAGGTCAATGGTTTTTGCCAAAGTAGACCTCAGGTTTATGGTGTGGACGATAGTAAAGGGAAGCCTCTTTCTCCTCATGGCTGGAATAGTTTAGTTTTTTGGTGGGGGAGGTGTTAACTTTATGTTTCTGGCACAATGGGTCCTGCTTTTATTTCATAATTTGCATGATGTGTTATTCTCACATCTCATCTGACTTTAGCCACAACAACACTATGAGATGGGTAATAATAGGTAAAGTGTATACACCACTAAAAATGTCAGTCATTGTCTTTGGCCTAAAAATACAGGCTATCTCATTTAATTTTCACACATTCTCAAGAGGTGGATACTGTTTTTTTCCAGCCTTCCAGCCCCTTCCTTTCTTAACAGATGAATAAAATGGGGCTTTATTGATGTGTAGTTTGTCTAAGGCCATACAGCTAGTATTTCTTGGAGTTAGGATTTGAACTCCTTTAGATTGTTCCAGCTCACTCTTGATTATTGTGTTAGAAACCACCTCATTTTGATTTGAAGACACTGAGTTGCTTAAGGTCACGCAGGTTGTGAGTGGCAGAGAAAGTACTCTGATTTCCATTTCCCTAGGGCTGATGGTCTCATGCCTTTGCCTTCCAGTATGTGTTTTCAGAGGGCAGAGATGATATGTACAAAGTGGGCGGTAGAAGGTGAGAATTGAATCCAGAGTTCACAGCTTGTGGCTCATTTCAGCTTTGTGTAGCAGCTACCCGCAGACATTTTTTTTTTTTTTTATAAAAAAGACTTGCTTTCAAGAATAATGGATTTTTTGAAATTGTTATTGAAGACCAAAGAGAATTCATTTGGTCCCATAGTCATTTAGAATGAGTAGTGTGTTGACTATCCAATAAGAAACACCATGTCCATTTCACATCCCTAAACAGCAAGATGTATTAAGTCAGATACATTAACTTGTTATGTTTTCAAAACTGAAGCCAGAATTATGTAGCTTTTATTATAGCTACATGGGAAGAGGATTAGAGTCTTAATTTAGGAATTCTAAGGCGATTAGTTTTAACTGGCAAGAATAGGGAGAAACTGTCCTTGAATTCAGCACCTTTGACTTTTGAACTCCAGACTTTTATTGTTTAAATACCCCTATGTATCCCTAAACAACTTTTGTTCCTTAAATTCAGTTATTTACTAGCTGACAAGTGAACAGGCTCATCCATGGTGTTGCTTGCCTACCAGACAAAAGTTTAGCATCTGTCAGCATTAATTAGTGCTTACTTGTGGGCTGTTAGGTAGGTAAGATCCTTGTGATCATAGGAAACTGAAGGCCAGAGAGATTAAGTTGCTCAGGGTTATGTAACTAGTAAGTTATAGAGATGGGATTCTAAAACAGGAGTTTTGTCTGGAGAACCTAGCCCTTCACCGAATTCACATTCATTAGCATCACTGTTTTCATACTATAGTATTTGTACAGACTGCCAGGCTTTCAGGATTTTACATCTGTTTGTTCAAAGGGAATCTTCCCTGAGACCTCATCTCTTGTTGGATGTCATTGAAGGTAGACGTGAACAGGATTATTAAATGAGAAATTGTCGTGCATTGAGATGTAGTGGTTGAAATTCTGATTGTGTCTAGGGTTGGAATAGCTTTTTTTTTAATCAAGTGAACAGTTTATTAAGAATTAAACAAAGGTATAATGTGATGCAGTACAAGCAAGACACTCAAGATAGGTATAATAGTACTACTCACACAAAAACTTAAATTTCACCCCAAGAAAAATCACAAGACAAAAGAGAAAGCAATTTCACTGTTATAAAATATTTCATGCAAAGTATTAATTCTGCCCCCCCAAAGCCCAACCTCCCAACAAACAAAAAACTTCTGGGAATACTGCTATGCTAACATATTAACCACAGTATAATCATTCATAGGAAAACAGTAATTAAGCAATGAATTAAATAACAAAGTTCAAACTATCATAAACTCATAAACCACAATGATTTTTTTTTTTTTTTTGCAGTTTTTGGCCAAGGCTGGGTTTGAACCCGGCCACCGCCGGTATATGGGGCCAGCGCCTTACTCCTTTGAGCCACAGGTGCTACCCTGGAATAGCTTTTTTGTGCATAAATTTGATTAGTTGAAACATCTTCTCAGTGCATCTTGCATTACTCATCATAAATTGTTAAGTTTAGGTATTAGATTTTTAGTTTTTAAAGACCTTTACCCATGATGTTATTATATTTTCCTTTTCGGAAGAGTGAATAATCTCCTTTTTTACTACATAGTTCTCCACAGAGTTTGTACTCTTATGCGACTGGGTGAGCTCCAGTGCTTTCTTCCACCATTATTATTAATTTTAAAATGATTTTAAGTTTTTTTTTTTGTTTTGTTTTTTGAGACAGAGCCTCAAGCTATCAACCTGGATAGAGTGCTGTGTCATCACAGCTCACAGCAACCTCCAGCTCCCGGGCTCAAGCGATTCTCCTGCCTCCGCCTCCCAAGTAGCTGGGACTATAGGTGCCCACCACAACACCCGGCCATTTTTTGGTTGCAGCTGTCATTGTTGTTTGGTGGGCCCGGGCTGGATTTGAACCCGCCAGCTCAGGTGTATGTGGCTGGCGCCTTAGCCTGTTGAGCCACAGGCATCAAGCCTGATTTTAAGTTTTGGTGGCATTTTAAGTTTTGGTAGCTCAGTGGGTAGGGCGCCGGCCACATATACTGAGCCTGGTGGGTTTGAACCCAGCCCGAGCCAGCTAAACAACCATGACAACTGCAACAAAACAATAGCTGGGCGTTGTGGCCGGCGCCTATAGTCCCAGCTACTAGGAAGGCTAAGGCAAGAGAATTGCTTAAGCCCAAGAGTTAGAGGTTGCTGTGAGCTGTGACACCACTGCACTCTACGAAGGGCAACATAGTGAGACTCTGTCTCAAAAAAAAGTTTTAAGTTTAGTGTGGTGGCGTGTGCCTGTGGCATGTGCTACTCTGAAAGCTGAAGTGGGAGGATTGCTTTCCATGAGCCTGGCCAACACAATAAGATCTCGCTTACCGAAGGTTTTAGAGATCATGAAGTAAAGGAGAGGGATGAAGAGAGATAATGAATATTTGATTCTGTTTAAATAATTGGAAGTGGAAGTGATGGATATAGCACTTGATAACTTTGGGATATGGGAATTACTAGGTAAGCAAATTTGCAAAATATAAATAGAGAAGTATTCAAAGTACAAAAAATGTTTCCATAGTATTTAGAATAGATACACACACACACACACACACACACACACACACACACACGCAATAGATCCTTTGTTCTACTTTGTTTTGTTAACTTGCAGTCTTGCACTAACTTGAATCAGGTTTAGCCTATCTCCCAGTTATGTCTCCCCAGTGGCAATTGCTTCTTTGGTGAGTTAGGACATTTCCCTTGGGCGCCTCACCAAACATCAGCTCAGTAATTATTCTGCTATAGTTTGTTAATAAAAACTGAAATTCTCAATAAATGCTGGTGTTCATTCTGACCTCCTTTTGGGCAGTGTTAGCTCTCTGAGTCTTGTCCTATTTTACCCCAGGAGTGACAGGATGTCTCTGTGACTGAAGACTATCTTGCCTTTCTGTAGAAAAGTCACTTTGCACAATCTCTTATCTTCTTTTCTGAAAATAATGACAATTTAAAAAGCTTTGACTGCTAGGTGGGGTGGCTCACGCCCATAATCCTAGCATTCTGGGAGGCCCAGAGAGGTGGATGGCTTGCGCTCAGGAGGTGTGGCAGGTGCCTGTAGTCCCAGCAACTAGGGAGGCTGAAGCAAGAGGAACTCTTGAGCCCAAAGTTTGAGGTTACTGTGAGCTATGATGCCATGGCACTCTACCCAGGGCATCAGAGTGAAACTAAGCCTCAAAAAAATAAAAATACAAAGGAAAGCCCTGACCTAGACTTTTTAACTTTTTTTCCATCTTTTTTTCTTTTGTGTGTGTGTGTGTGTGTGTGAGAGAGAGAGAGAGAGAGAGACAGACAGACAGGGTCTTGCTGTGTTGTCCATGCGAGAGCACAGTGATAATCATCACAGCTTACTGCAACAGCAAACTCCTGGCCTGAAACTATCTCCTTGACTCAGCCTCCCCAGTATCTGGGTCTACAGACAGGCAAGCACCACCATGCCTAGCTAAATTTTTTATTTTTTTGTTGTGACAGGGTTTCTCTATTGCCTGAGCTAGTGTAGAACTCCTGGGCTCAAGTGATCCTCCTAAGTTGGCCTTGCAAAGTGTTAGGATTACAGGTATGAGCCACAGTGCCTGGCCTCTAGACTTTAAAATGTTTTTAAAGGGGCAGCACCTGTGGCTCAGTGAGTACGGTGCTGGCCCCATATGCCAGAGGTGGCAGGTTCAAACCCAGCCCTGGACCAAAAAAAAAAAAAAAAGTTTTTAAAATTTAAAACTTTAAAGAAAGATTTATTTTTTTTTTTCAAGAGACAGTCTCACTATGTTGCCCCGGCTGGAGTGCAGTGGCCCTATCATAGCTTACTGTAGACTTGATCTCCTGGGCCCAAGTGCTCTTTGAGTCTCAGCCTCCTGTGACGTAGAATTACAGGTGTGTGCTACCATGCTAGGCTAATTAAAAAAAATTTTTTTGGTAGAGACAAGGTCTTGCTGTGTTACGCAGGTTGGTCTCAAACTACGGTCCTCAAGTGATCCACCTGCCTCAAACCTCTCAAAATACTGAGAGTATAGTTATGAGGCACTGTGCTCAGCTGAGACTAGAACTTTATTATTTAATTTAATTTTTTTATTTTTATTTTATTTTATTTTTTAGAGACAGAGTCTCACTTTATCACCGTCGGTAGAGTGCTGTGGCGTCACAGCTCACAGCAACCTCCAACTCCTGGGCTTAGGCATTTCTCTTGCCTCAGCCTCCCGAGTAGCTGGGACTACAGGCACCCGCCACAAGGCCCAGCTATTTTTTGTTGCAGTTTGGCTGGAACCGGGTTCGAACCCGCCACCCTCTGTATATAGGGCTGGCGCCCTACCCACTGAGCCACAGGTACTGCCCAATTTTATTTTTTTAGACACAGTCTCAATTTATTGCCCTTGGTAGAGTGCAGTGACATCATAGCTCACAGCAACCTCCAACTCCTGGGTTTAGACGATTCTTTTGTCTCAGCCTCCTGAGTAGCTGGGACTATAGGTGCTTGCCATAACGCTTAGCTATTTTTTGTTGTTGTTGTTGTTGGAGTTTGGCTGGGGCTGGGTTCAAACCCACCACCCTTGGTATATGAGGCTGGCGCCCTACCCACTGAGCCACAGGCACATCCCTACTTTTTTTTTTTTGTAGAGACAGAGTCTCACTCTATCGCCCTTGGTAGAGGGCTGTGGAGTCACAGCTCACAGCAACCTCCAACTCCTGGGCTTAGGTGATTCTCTTGCCTCAGCCTCCCAAGTAGGTGGGACGACAGGCGCCCGCCACTGCGCTCAACTAATTTTTGATGCAGTTCGGCCAGGGCCAGGTTTGAACCCGCAGCCCTCAGTATATGGGGCCGGCGCCCTACTCGCTGAGCCACAGGCGCTGCCCCCAATTTTTTTTTTTTTTTTTTTTTTTTTGAGACAGAGTCTCAAGCTGTCACCCTGGATAAAGTCCTGGATAGAGTGCCATGCATCACAGCTCACAGCAACCTCCGACTTTTGGGCTTCAGCCTCCCAAGTAGCTGGGACTACAGGCGCCCACCATTATGCCCAGGTATTTTTTGGTGGTAGTTGTCATTGTTGTTTGGTGGGCCAGGGCTGGATTTGAACCCACCAGCTCCAGTATATATGGCTGGCACCCTAGCCACTTGAGCTACAGGTGCTGAGACTGAGACTAGTGCTTTTAAACTAACTTGTGTAAATGATTTTCTTTTTACCATGAGTTTTTTTTTTTTTTTTTTTGAGACAGCCTCAAGCTGTCACCCTGGATAAAGTGCTGTGACATCACAGCTCACAGCAACCTCTAATTCCTGGGCTCAAGCGAGTCTCCGGCCTCCGCCTCCCAAGTAGCTGGGACTATAGGCTCCCGCCACAACGCCCGGCCATTTTTTGGTTGCAGCCGTCATTGTTGTTTGGCGGCCCCGGGCTGGATTCGAACCCGCCAGCTCAGGTGTATGTGGCTGGCGCCTTAGCCTGTTGAGCCACAGGCGCCGAGCCGATGGTCACTTTTAAGAGTAAATGAGATGCTATTAATAGCCACCATGGACTCAAACTGAAAACACTGTGGGCAAAGGACTATGGAGAGAATGAGCAAAGGGTCACTTGGCAAGAGCTGGGTGGCTCCTTGACACTGGTGGTAAGAGCATCTTCATGTAAACTGAGATCTGAGTGACAAGGAGCCAACCATAGGAGGATGACAGCAATGAGCATTCCAGGTAGAGAGAACAACCAGAGCCAGGGCTCCCCAGGAGGAAGGAGAGTGGAGTATTTGCAGATCAGAAGGAAGGGCGGTAAGGCTGGTGTGCAACTAGCAGGAGGTTGAACAGTTGGAAACAGGACCAGAGACACAGGCAGGGACCCGTGAAATCAGGTCTTAAAATGGAGTTAGGCTTTATGCAAAGCATGATGGGAGTCATTGAAAGGTTTTCTTTTCTTTTTCTTTTTTTTTTGAGACTTGTCACCCTTGGTAGAGTGCCATGGGTCATAGCTGACAGCAACCTCAAATTCTTGGGCTCAGCCTCCTGAATAGCTGGGACTACAGGTGCCTGGCTATTTTTTAGAGAAGAGGTCTCGCTCTGGCTCAGGGTGGTCTCGAACTTTCAAGCTCAGGCAATTGACCTGCCTCGGCCTCCCAGAGAGGGAGGACTCTAGGCGGGAGCCACCACACCGGGCCCATTGAAAGATTTTCAACAGAGGAGGGACATGATCTGCTTTACCTTTAAAAAGACCAGTCTATAAATGTTTAAATGCTTTTTTTTAATTGTTTGCAATTTTCATTGGTCTTTCCTTTGATGTGACTATTTTTTATTTTATTTTATTTATTTTTTATTTTTTTTGAGACAGAGCCTCAAGCTGTCACCCTGGATAGAGTGCTGTGGCATCACAGCTCACAGCAACCTCGAATTCCTGGGCTCAAGCGAGTCTCCTGCCTCCGCCTCCCAAGTAGCTGGGACTACAGGCGTCCGCCACAACGCCCGGCCATTTTTCGGTTGCAGCCATCATTGTTATTTGGCGGGCCCGGGCTGGATTCGAACCCGCCAGGTCAGGTGTACGTGGCTGGCGCCTTAGCCCGTTGAGCCACAGGCGCCGAGCCGTGACTATTTTTTAAAAGTTCCTATCTTTTTTTTTTTTTTTTTAAATTTTGAGACAATATCTCTCACTCCGTTGCCTGGGTTAGAGAGCACTGGCATCAGCACAGCTCATGCAGCCTCAGTGGCAAACGATCTCCTACTTCAGACTCTAAAGGCCGTCAGCTGGGACGACAGGCACACACCATCAAGCCCAGCTAATTATTTTAATTTTTTGCATAACAGGGTTTGCTATGTTGTCAGACTGGTCCCAAACTTCTGGTCTAAAGCAAATCCTCCCACCTCGGCTTCCCAAAGTGCGGGATTATAGGTGTGAGCCACAGAGTATGGCCTAAACTTCCTGTCTTTAAGTGATATAAAATCACATCATTTATAGACGAAGTGACATGATGTCTGAGATTTACCTCAAAGTTAGAGAGAGAGATGAAAGAGGATTGGCCTCAACTGGATACTTGTTAGGGGGGTACAAGAGGATTTGAGTTACTATTCTTTCTATTGTTGTGTATATTTAAAATTTTAAAATAATGAAATGTTAAAAACAAAAGAATCAGTCTGGCTGCAGCTGTGTCATGAATGGGCAAAGAGCAAGAGGGCCAGTTAAGCCAAGAAGAGTCCACCCAAGATATGGCTGGTCATATGTCAACAGAGCAAAGGGGATGGATTGGGGGTGCATTTGGTGGCTGGAGCCAGGAAGACGCACTAGTAATAAATGGGGTAAAGAAACAAGAGGAACCAATGTAACTCTTCAATTTTTAGCTTAGCAACGGCTTGGAGTAAGATGTTAATGACCCAGAGAGGGAAGACAGAGGAGGAACAATTTGGGGGATGGGTGAAGGATGTTCCCCTTGGGTCATGTTTAGCTTCCGGTGGCTGTTAGACGTTCGTGCGGAAGGTCAAGCAGGCAAGTCTGGATTGCACAGAGAGGGTAGGGATGATGTCTCAGACACCCTCTAGGAGCTGCTCCAGCTGCTCTCAGATTGACCCGATTCAGGGGTGTCTTTGTTTCTGCTTCTGAGGCTGGTTCCGGGTTGCTCCTGACTTTTTGTGGGTGCAACCTGGTAAAGTCCTGTTTGACACTTTCTCTCTTAGGGGTTCCTTGTTAATCAGAGACCTGCTCAGTGTCTGCGTAGGAGCGACTGGGCATTGAGGAGTTAACACCCGGGAGAGGAAACCTTTGCCCAGTAGAGAATGGGAGCCAGCGGGAAAATGCTTCCCTCTTCCCCTCCTTGGACAGCACGTCTGCAGCAATCATCCACGTGGACTCCTGGACGACGGTCCTGGGACATGGAGAATCAGTCATGCTTGACCCCCAGAGGGGCCCAGCTCAGCCGTGCACCCCGTATTTGCCTTCCTGCGTTTCCTGCCTCACTGTCCTCTCCGTGTCTGGGGCACAAGAGAAACGGACAGACACTAAAGACGGTGGAGCAGGGCCAGGGAAGGGCGCGTCTGCGAACCTTCTAGAGCAGGTCACGGTGGTGTGTGCTGACCGCTCAGCGTCCAAGTGAGAAGACCAGGGCGTGATCCTAAGGCTTGGCCCACACACAGCCCGTTAATAACCTCCAGGAGGCCATTCCTCAGGGGGCTGTGAAAGTCCCTGGGACGAATTGGAGCGTTCTTGTCACACTCCAGGGGTCCGGGGAGGAGCGGGGGAGCACTCAGGGGACATAGCAGCGTTCTAGAAATGCTGGTTTTCAGCAAGTCTGGGCTCTGAATCTGCCCACCGAAATCTGAAACCGGTGTAGACAGAGAGACGGGGATGGACTGGGGGTGAATTTTGCAGCTGAAGCCAAGTCGTATTAGTCATCCCATTTCTTCTGGGATGAAGAAACGAGGGGGACTAATGTAGCTCTTCAGTTCTTCACTCAGCATCTGCATGGATAAAAACGTTAGCGACCAAGATAGGGAAGGAGGCCGGAGAAAAACGTTTCTGCTTCGGGGGAGCGAGTCTGGGGGTGGGAGAGCAGCTGAGGTCACCTGCTGCCGCTGCAGGACTCATTTCTCCTTCTGCCACCACCCCCCAACCACAGCTTGGCAGCCTCCAAAGCTTCACCAATACCTGGGCACTTTCAGGACCTCACGAAACATTTTTCTTTTGTATAAAACCTCCAACCTTCCCTTGGTCTTCAGATAAACAAAAGAGCACCCGGTCTGTGTGTCTGCCCCCAACTATAATTCTTTCTCCCAAATGGAGAGGCTTGTCTCTACAACCTCTAAACTCTCTTTCTTTGGACTTCTACAGGTGATAGAGAAGGAACTTGGCTAAAGTGGACTGAGGCGAGCACATGAGATTTGACAGGGCGGAGGCCATCCGTGGAGACCAGCCGGTGCTTCGAGGAGGGGCAGGCCTTGAAGTAGAGGCTGGAAGAGAATGTGTGGAAAGGGAGGGTGTTTCGTTTTTAAGGACAGGCAGTTTTGCTCTATATTCATGGGAGTAACCCCAAATGAAGGGCGGCGCAGGCACCTGAGTATTGGGATTTGAAGAGAAGAGAATGCACTTCTGAAAGTGGGGGGCACATATCCCAGGGGTCCTAGGGCAGCACCGCGCCTCGTGGCTGGGTGAACATCTCTCGTCCCTTCCCCAGATTGCTCAGTGACCCTGCTGTCCCCCTCCACTACCCACCGCCCTGATCTTTTTTTTTTTCTCTCTCTTTCTCCTGCCTTTTCCTTTGTTCCAAGTTCAAGAACCTTAAGACAAGCATGAGTTCCTGAACTACGATCCTAAGACAGAATTCGGGAAAGATGCCCTAACAGGCATGTTCTCCAGGTCCCATCAGCTTTGTCAGGGAGAGGGGTGTCATGGCTGAGCCACAATTGTCAAAGAACAGGACAGGGATAAGGCAGGCACCCCAAGAGGTGTCTACTGGTGAACCCACAACCTTCCCCCACCTTCTGCATTTCCTGCGCATTAGAAGAGCCAGAACAGGTTAGATGCACTTGGCTAAGCTGATTTTTAAAGTGATTATTAATATTTTCTGGGGATAGCCTTGCGACAGGCAGGGCGATCATAGTCAGACTGTGTTCTGACTTAGTTTGGAACATTTCTTCTCTATTGCTGCAGGGAAACATCTTCTTTTATTAAAGTCAATCATTTTAAAGAGTCTGTGTAGGAGGGAAACAAATGGAGACAGTGTGGACGTTTTCTTCCCGAGTGGTATTTTGGCTTCTGATTCTTTCTGAACACAGGAGGACCAACACATTTTCTGTGGGGGAGCAGATGAGTCAATGGTTCATTCAGGGAATGTTCTGGGCAGGCTCTTTTGGGGCTATCTAGCCGGCAGCATGGGGGCAGAGAAGTTCAGAGCTTCGTGAGTCAATGTTTTGGCTTTAGTACTGCTAGCAAGTGTCAGGCCTGGAATTGCCTTGTTATTCCCACAACTGGGCTGAAGAGCATCTTGTTTAGGGGCTCAGGCTTGAAGTCAGATCTGGTTCACACTCTCTCTCTGCCATCTTCTCCCTGAGTTATCCCAGGATTTTCTTAACTCTAGCCTTCCTCATTTGGTTTTGGGAAGAGTACATGAGATTTGATGTGTAAAGCATTCCGCAAGGTGCCCGGCACAAAGTAGACACGATAATAATAATGGTTACAATTTCTAGAAAGGCCTATTGACATAGAACGGGTTTTTCAGATGTCCAGTGCACAGTGTGGTTTAGAGAGAGAAGAGAAAGGTGAGAACGGGGAATAGAGGGTTCTATGTGGAGGCTGGGCTAGTTATCGAAGCAGATTTTAATTCAAATCCTGAGTTAGTTGCTTGGGTCCTTGGGGGAGTTGCATTGCTAAGCCTCACTTTTCTACCTAAAATATGGGAATAATAGTAATGTTTACCTCATGAGGTTGTTGTAAGAAATAGATCACTAAATTGGTAAGAACAAGGCCTGACATAGAGTAGATATTCATTAGCAAATAGCTCTGATGATTAATAATAGTGTACTAGATGGGAACCATTGCACATATAATAGAGTCCCTGTCACTGAGTGGGGAAGAGTGGCCTCCTGCATTCCTGAAATTGCACCAACTTAGTAATTATCCACTTTGCAAGGGCAGAGGCTGACCCTGCCCAAACCTCACTTCTGATGATTCAACAAAGGCTGTTAGATTTGACATAACAAGGGCCCCTTTCAAACATATACAAGTAATTAATAATTTTGGACAGTAATCTTGAACACTTCATTTTTTCATTTTGTTTTGGATATGTCACCCTTCCATTAAAAGTGGTGTAGACTAAATTCCTGGTTTAAAATGACTTTTTTTCCTCTTTCATTTTTTTTTTCCCTTTGAATCTGGTCACTCAGGCTTGATGAAAATCCTTGTTGTTGAGTTTGTTCAAAGTTCATGGGAACAGCATCCCATTGTATCATTCTTGCCAAAATTGCTTAAGTGGAATCACAAGGAAGCAATCAGATAAATGAACTCAGAATATGACACATTCTACAAGATGACTGGCCTGGACTCTTGAAAATGAACTTGAAAGACAAAGCAAAGCTTGGGTAGGTAAGAGGCAGGAAAAGGAGCTAAATATGCATGATAACTAAATGCAATGCATGAAACTTGAATGAATATGAATAGACCTCCCCACACTATATAGTACATTACAGACAACTGGGGAAAATTGATTATGGACTATATTAGATAATATTATTGAATCAATGGTAAATTTCTTGAGTGTGGCAATAGTATTATGATTATGTATTATAGAAAACCATCCTCTTTTTTAGGATATACAAGAGTAAGTATTTAGGGCACAGTATTATGATTCCTAGAACTTATTTTCAAATGGTTCAATGAAAAGCATCTATGCTGGTGCCATGGTGTGTGTCTGTAGTCACAGCTGCTCAGGAGGCTAAGAAGGGAGGATTGTTAGAGCCCAGGAGCTAGAGGCAGTAGGGGCCATGATCAGGTCCATGAATGGCCACTGCACCTCAGACTGGACAACGTGGACAGACCCTGTCTTTTCATCTATAACTATATAGATACAGATAGATGAAGAGAGAGCAAATCTTCTTTGGAACAAACATGGAAAATGTTAACCACCAGTTAATTTATGTGAAAGCTTATGAATGTTTGTTGAACTGTTCTTTCAATTTTTATGCAGGTTTGAAAATTTTCAAAATAAAAAGTTGGGGGTGGGGAAGTTCATGGAAAAACCCCTAGCTAGCCAACCTGCATGTGTTCATTCAGCCTTGATGCAAGCTCACAGTGACACTGGGGCACTGTTATCCTTTTGAGACTAATAGCTCCTACTAGCTGTAAAAGGTAGTGAGATATTTATGCTCTTGGCCAGTACTCTCATTGGGAAATCCTCAGATTTTTACAACCCTGAAGCTGAAAGGCTGGATTGAGAGGTGTGGAGACAGGGCTTGCTCAAAAAAGGAAACAATAAAATGAATGTGCATTTGAGAAAATAACCATTAAAATAAACTTAAGGAAGTCAAAGTCCCTCTGTCCATTAAGCATTTATGTTAAATTTAGTAAAATAAATAAATAAATAAATAAACTTTCCTGCGGTGGTGCTTGTGGCTAAAAGGAGTAGGGTGCCCTCCCCATATGCCAAGGTGGTGGTGGGTTCAGACCCAGCCCCAGCCAAAAACTGCAAAAACCAAAAAACAAAAAAAAACCAAAAAAACCCAACAACTTTGCCTGTTGGCTCGTGCAGGAGTGTGGCTTGAGCTCTGAGTTTAAGATCAGCCCAGGCAACACAGAAAGACCCCCCTCAAAAAAGAAAGAAAGAATAGAATCTCTTTTGTGTATGTGATAAAGAATCAGAATTCTAGGATAAAAAGTATCCTGAAATTTTCACCTGGAATTTTTGGGGAGAAAAAATGTCATGTAGTTTTAGACTTCCTGTTACATTAAGTATCTATATCAGGGAGAAAAAGTTTCTTTTCCAGAATGGATTTATTAAGCCCAGGTGCATCCTAGGGAAATTGTACTTGGAGCGTCATTACCATGTTCTGAAGCAGTCTGAGATCTTAATGACTTGACTTCTTCATATCCACTGATGTCAAATTTAAAACTGACCACACAAAACGTTGGGGGCAAAAAGTAGTCCAGTAAACAAACTTATTAATAGAAGTGAAATCCCACAGGGAACACGGACACCTACAAGTCAGTGGGATATTAAATTCCTGTGATAAGTTAGCATGGATTAAGCAAAACTTTTTATAGTGCAAGTTCTTAGTATCAAATTTTGAAGCACAGCAACATCTAATAATATAATTATTTCTGTTAACCATTTCTAATAGGTGGCAAATATTTCTAAAGGGACATGTTAAAGGAAGACATTGATTCACTAGATAAAAAATTGTTGGACATGGCTCGGCACCCTCAGCTCAGTGAGTAGGGCGCCGGCCACATACACCGAGGCTGGCGGGTTTGAACCCAGCCGGGGCCTGCTAAATAGTGACAACTACAACAAAAAAGTAGCCGGTAAAATAGCTGGGTGGGCGCCTGTGGTCCCAGCTACTCAGGAGGATGAGGTGTAAGCCCGAGTTTGAGGTCGTTGTGAGCTGTGACTCCATGTACTCTACCGAGGGCAACATAGTGAGACTCTATCTCAAAAAAAAAAAAAAAAAAGAAAAGAAAGGCGGCGCCTGTGGCTCAAGGAGTAGGGCGCCGGCCCCATATACCGAAGGTGGCAGGTTCAAACCCGGCCTCGGCTGAAGTGCAAAACAGAAAAATAGCTGGGGGTTGTGGCGGGTGCCTGTAATCCCAGCTACTCGGGAGGCTGAGGCAAGAGAATCGCCTAAGCCCAGGAGTTGGAGGTTGCTGTGAGCTGGGTGACGCCACAGCACTCTACCGAGGGTGATAAAGTGAGATTCTGTCTCTACAAAAAAAAATTGCTGGACACTTATTCTTTTCTTAGTTTGGGAATAAAGCCGAACATACGTTTTTGGAGTCCACTTTCTGCTTGTGAATTAGGCTTAAACAAGTTATTACATGGTGAGTTACAGTAGCAGTAAGGACCACAAAAGTGTAAATTGTAGATCTGACATCTGGAATAGCTTAGATTTTGTGAACATTAGTAATCACAAAAAATAGCATCAAATTTAGAATTATGTATGGATATATTTAAAGTCTTTTTGGAATTTTTCTTATTGTACAAATAGTAGGTGGAGGTTTTAAATACTTTTTCTGAGGTCGCTTCTTAAGTATTGATGGTTGGAACTTTTAGACTCTTGCTCAGTTCCCGCCCCCCAACACTCACAGTAGGGAGAACAGCAGGAGTGACACCACGTATGGATGGGGGGGTGCAGGGGACATATGGCTCGTGGTCCTCTGTTCCATCCATCAACGTGATGATAGAGGTCAGTGACTTCAGGTACCAACATAGAGTTAGATTCTTGAGTTAAAGTCCAAGTTCTGCTACTTGACATTTGTGTGGTCTTAGGCAAGTTATGTAATTTTATCCTAAGCCCATTTTCCTCAGCTATGAATAGGGATAGTAATAGTATACCCCTTCTTCATTTTAAAAAATATTCTAAATAAAATGATGCAGGCAAAGAACTTGACAAAAAGTAAGTCCTTCATAGATTTTGAGTATTTTATGATTTCTTTATTATCACTATTAGATTATCTGATCATTCACCACTTTTCCTCCTCTGGGCAGGCGCATTGGTTTTTATTCTTATTTCCCAGGCTGAATGCAGGCAGATCTCTGGTTTCACGCTTAATGCAATCATCTTCTAGACTTGTGTGTACAGTAACCAAGTTGGGCTCTTATTCTCAAAGAGGTCAAGAAACATAAAATTCTACCTGCAATATGAAAACCCAAATTTAGTCTAGGAAGGGAGATTTTAAGAGTATCAGTGATTAACAGATGAAAGTGTAAGCCTTTTTTTTTTTTTTTTTTGAGACGGTGTCTCACTATGTCGCCCTCAGTAGTGTACCGTGGAGTCACAGCTTACAGCAACCTCCAACTCTGGGGCTTAAGTGATTCTCTTGCCTCAGCCTCCCAAGTAGCTGGGAATACAGGTGCCTGCCACAATGCCCGGCTATTTTTTTGTTGTTGCAGTTGTCATTGTTGTTTTAGCTGGCCCCAGGCCAGGTTTGAACCCGCCAGTCTTGGTGTATGTGGCCGGCACCTTACCCACTGAGTTATGGGCGTTTTCAAAAGTGTAAATTGTTTAAAAGGCAAATTAAGAAGTCAAGAATCATCGTTTTCTTGAAAGAACATCTGCATAGTAGGTTGGTGGGCTTGTGAGACCAGCTAAGTACAAGTTATTACTGAGTGCACGGGGAATTTTTCTGGGAAATCTGCATTTTTGTGTTTTTATTTTGTATGCTGAGCAGTGTGACAGAAACAGCTAGTTATCCCAATACTCATGACTTTCTTCTTTTTGTAAGAGAACACTGATTTTCAGTTGGACTTAGGGCTACTCAGAATACTAAGACTACACTTCCCAGGCTCCTTTGTAGCTAGATGTGGTCATGTGACTAAGTTCTGGCCAAAGATTTGTAAGAGAAGATGTGTGTCTTTTTTTTTTTTTGAAACAGAGCCTCAAGCTGTCACCCTGATAAAGTGCTGTGGCGTCACAACTCACAGCAACCTCCAATTCCTGGGCTCAAGTGATTCTCTTGCCTCTGCCTCCCAAGAAACTGGGACTACAGGCGCCCACCACAATGCCCGGCCATTTTTTGGTTGCAGCTGTCATTGTTGTTTGGCGGGCCTGGGCTGGATTCGAACCCGCCAACTCAGGTGTATGTGGCTGGTGCCTTAGCCTGTTGAGCCACAGGCACCGAGCCGAAGATGTGTGTCTTAATAGAAGAGATATTTTCTCCTCCCTTTCCCCATTTTACCAACTGGGAGGCAGATGCTGTGGTGAACTACACAGATGGGGGTAGCAATCTTAAGAAAAGTGAACCCTACAAACTAGAGTTTATGATGCTACACAGCAGTCATGTTGTGTGAGACAGAAATAAACTGCTATTTTGTTTAAGTTATGGTTATTTGGTCTCTATGACTGCAATTGTGTTTATATCCCAAATAATATAGTCAGGAATGAGGTTGAAAACAGAAGTGTCTCCATTACCCAAATCTCTTCTTTCTGACTCAAGTCCTGAAAAATTCTAGTGTGTGTGTGTGTGTGTGTGTGTGTGTGTGAAGGGTGTATTGTTTTTCTCTCTGTGTAAGAATTCATTCATTTAATAATACAGTATTGAGTGCTAGGCATCTTACCATGCACACATACACATTCCTGCCTTTAATGAACATACAGTCTAGAATCTAGAAATCTAGATTATGAGAAGCACTCTTGGGCCAGATGAACAAGGTAATGGGCCTCAGAGAACTTCAGAAAGTGTACTGGCCACCAGTTTTACTCTGAATCCACGAATGACCCATGGAGGTAGAAAGGTGGTCTCCAGAAAGACATTGGCGGACTTCATTTGGTTTTCTCCACTACATACAGAACACCACGCACCCAGACTGTGGGCAGAGTTCAGGCACCTCCTTCAGTTCTGTGTCACGTTCCCCCTCCATGGTCCTCGGGCTCTGTGTCAGCACCCTCCCAGCCTGCCCAAGTGAAGCCCCCGTGCTGGAGGCCTTTGTTATCTAGCAAGTCTGGCCCTCCTTCAACCCTTGGGTGAGGCAGGCAGCCAACATCCCTGCCCCAGTTTCACAGGCAGAGCAACCAAGCCATTTTTCTATTGTTACTGAACCAAAGTTACCCAGTGAGTCATTCTCAAGTCCTAGAACCGGATCCTAATTCTTGTTCCTGGCATCATTCATGGAGCTGAATTCCACCAAAGGTTCAAGAGGATGCTGGTCATTGAACAGCTCAGAGAGGAACTCATTTGCGTGTGACTGAGTCAAAAATAAGGATTAACTCTCTCTTGACACCTGCAGGCTTGAAAAAGAAAGGAGGGAATTGCCTATGTGTAAAATCATCATCCCATCCGGCCAGGATTCTCAGTCTCTCTCAAAATGTTCTGCAAGTTCCCCAGTCATGGCCTCCTTAGCACTAGGTTTTTAAATTATAAAAATATCTTATTTGGAATTAAGGTAATCAATTTTCTTCATTTTACAACAGAGCCATTAATGCAAGTTTATATCTGAGAGGAAACTAAATTTATTTCCTTCTTTTTGCAAGAGAATCTTTAAAGTATCTGGCAGAGGAAAAAAAATGAATTTGCTCATGTAGTAAAATTAGAAACACAGACATTCCAAACACAAGCTGTTCAAATTTAGTAGAATGATGCTTTTTATGTAGCATTTTCTGCATAGCTTAGAATTGCCTAAATTCTTTCCTTTCCTTGTGTTTTTCTTTGTATCACATGTCTCCCTATCTATTAATCCCCTTACCAACCTTTTCAGCTGAGGAGGAGAGAGGCATAAGGATTTAAAAGTAGCTGCAGCATCAACTTGAAGGCAAGTGACAGGTTTTATAATCCTCCGTTTCATAGCTGCAGGAAAAGGGAACATTTTAGACAAAAGAAATAGGAACCTTCTGGGTGGCGCCTGTGGCTCAAGGAGTAGGGCGCCATCCTCCTATACTGGGGGTGGTGGGTTCAAGCCCAGCCCAGGCCAAAACTGAAAAAAAAAATAGGAGCTTTCTTTCTTTCTTTTTTTTTTTTTGAGCTTTATTTCTTTAAAGTAAATTTATTCCAGGTTAATGTCAGGGTACAAGAACAAGGTCGAAATATTTGATTTAATAAGGTAGAGTTCATCTTGTGGTTACATACAAAAGGTGTGTCCCTTCCCTCCACCCCCATGCCCATTCAGTGAGAGCACCCCAACCTCTCTCCCTCCCGTGTTACTCCTCCTTCCAAATTGAATTGAAATGAGTTTTCCCCTATTTGAGAATACATTGGATTGTCTACTGGCTTCATATTCGTGTTGAGTACATTGGAGATTTGCTTTTCCATTCTTGTGATGCTTTACCAAAAAGAATGTGTTTCAGCCCCATCCAGGATATCACAAAAGATGTGAAATCACCATCTTTTTTAATGGTTGAATAGTGTTCCATGGTGTGCGTGCACCACAATTTGTTAATCCATTCCTGAGTTGATGGGCGTTTAGGTTCTTTCCATGTCTTGGTGATTGTTGTAAATTGAGCTGCAATAAACAATCTAGTGCAAATATCCTTATAGTAAAATGATTTGTTTTCTTCTGGGTAAATGCCTAGTAGTGGGATTGTGGGGTCAAATGGGAGATCTAATATGAGATTTTTGAGGATTCTCCATATTTCTTTCTAAAGAGGCTGTCTGTGTTTGTAGTTCTAAGAAATAGGAGGTTTATTTTTTTGGAGGGGATGCAGGAATGTTGAGATTGTCTTTCTTACCTGCACCAACCCTTCAGTCCCTGTCTGGGACCCCCACCCCACCCCGAGTCAAGGTCCTTCAAGATGAATCCTGGGAAGTTGCATTTTAACAAACTTCCCTGACAGGTCACTGCCACTAAAAACTTGAGTCTTTACTCTGAAGGGTCTGTGGTCTTCAGGGACTCCATGTAGCCCCTCTGTATGAATATAAAGTATAATATGTGTGTATATGTTCATTTCCTAAAAGAAATTCTCAAAAGGTTTGGTATCCTGAGAAAAGGTTAAGGCCCAGTGTGCAATGGCCCATAAGTATAGGAAAAAAAGTCCAGTCGGACTTAGTGAACAGGAAAATGTGAGTTAAAACAAGATCATCACTTTGCACCCACGGTTTTTTTTTTTACTGTACAGAGTCTCACTCTGTTGTCCTAGGTTAGAGTGCAGTGTTGGGCACATAAAAAGATAAAATCACAAGACAAAAGTGTGTTTAGTTAAGAGATGAAATCTAATCAAGTGATTTTGATGTGTGTTTAGAAAGTTAGAACAGAACCAGGCACAGTGGCACATGTCTGTAATCCCAGCACTTTGGTTTTGCTTTATTTGTTTTTGACAGAGTCTCATTCTGTTGCCCAGGCTAGAGTGCAGGGGCATCAGTGTAGCTCACAGCAACCTCAAAATCCTAGGTTCAAGCCATCCTCCTGCCTCAGCCTCCTGAGTAGCTGGGATTACAGGTGCCCTTAAGGAAATAGACCGAGTGGGGAAGCCAAGACAGGGCTGAGTGCTCAGATTCTTCTTGGTCCCTCTGTAGCATTTTTCCCCCCAGGTATGGGGTAGGACTCCTTTAGGATCAGGTTCTTAATTTCTTTATGGCCATTTGCTACACAGAAAAGTGGAGGAAGGTTAGAGTAATATTTTAGTCTCGTGGGTGGCTTTGGGAGAGAGGTTTCTGTTTCTGTGACCTGCCTTGAGGGAAAGGAATTCTAGTTTTTATGACTATCCTTGAGGAAGAATGAGAGGCCAAGGACAGAAAGGTCAGAGAGAAAGTTTGCTTCTGAGGCCACTACTGAAGTCTTCACTTTGGGGTATCATTTTCTGATCCCCAATACCATCAATAGAGGAATGAGTAAGTAAAAGGTACTATGATCAATCATAGAGTACAAGGGCCTGGTGCGGTGGCTCATGGCTGTAATCCTGGCACTCTGGGAGGCTGAAGAAGGAGGATTACTTAAGCCCAGGAGTTCAAGACTGGCCTGAGCAAGAGCGAGACCCCCCATCTCTACTAACTCTACTAAAAATAGAAAAATTATCCGAGTGTTGTGGCAGGCTCTTGTAGACCCAGCTACTCAGGAGGCTGAGGCAGGAGGAGCACTTGAACCCAGGAGTTTGAAGTTGCTGTGAGCTGGGCTGAGGCCATGGCAGTCTAGGCTGGGGCAAGAGTGAGACACTTTTTCAAAAAAAAGATAAAGCTCAGTAAAGTATTTATGAGGAATGACCTAAATCCACATATTAATAGTATTAAAATAATAACAGTTAATACTTACATGATGCTTATTGGCAACAGCAAGGTCGGAACTCAAAGAGCGATACTGAGTGAAAGAAGCACATAATAAAATGATACAACATTATGATGCTACTTATGATTAAAAGAACAAAATAATACTCACATGGGCTATTGACACACACATATGGTGAAAGTAGAAAACATGGATTTCACAAATGTACATAAAATTCTCTTTAAGGGTAGTTTATCGTGGTACTAGGGAGTGTTTATAAGGGATTTGAGTCTACTACAGCTGTATCAGATGTATGTTATCTGCAAAAGACCTGTAATTAATCAACAGATATGTGCGTAGTAGTCACAAACCAGTGGGCCAGGCACAACAGTGTGAAATGTGTGTGCTCAGGGGCAGCGCGGGGACAGATAGAAGGTGGGAGGGAAACAGGGACCCCATGGCAGCTGGGGGGCTGGTTCAGGCAGAAAGGTCTTTCTTTCTTTCTTTCTTTTTTCACTGTAACCTTCTAAGCAGGTTTTATTTTCCTCTTCTTTTCCTTTTTTTTTGTTTTTTTGTTTTTTAACTTGTGAACTCAGGCAGGAAGTCTTTAACATAGACTTAACATGAGGCGGATCAGAGGAGTCGTTGCCTAGGAGCTCCTTGAGATGTAACCTCCAGAGAAAGAATGTCACCTTGGGGTGGGGGTGGGGGCACAAATGGAGAATCAAAGACACACTCTCACACACACACACACACACACACACACACACACGACCAGGCAAGGGTCCAGAAGTCCGGAAATAGACTCTTTCTGTAGCCTCCTGTGACTCCAAGATTTCAATCCATCCTTTCCGGAAGGAACCAGGAAGACATTGGCATTCTCTATCAGGATGTCTGCAAGTCTCATCTGGTGAGAGAAGAACAGATGATAAGCTATTTAGTTATGAGTTACAGAGGAAGTGACTAACAGAACTGCTCTTAATTCTGACAAGCACCGAGGAATTATGGTGGAGTGCAAGTTACCCAGCCTTCAGGAGGAGGCCGTGGTGCCTTTGAAGAAGTCACCACCTGCAGGGAGTACAGGGGGAGATGCTGTTTGCCTGAATGTTCAGGTTGGGAAAACGTGAACTATGCAATTTTGATGTAAGAAAAGCAAATATCGGCTCAGCGCCTGTGGCTCAATGGGCTAAGGCACCAGCCATGTAGCTGGCAGGTTCGAATCCAGCCCGGGCCCACCAAACAACAATGATGGCTGCAACCAGAAAATGGCCAGGCGTTGTGGCAGGCGCCTATAGTCCCAGCTACTTGGGAGGCTGAGGCAGGAGACTCACTTGAGCCCAGGAATTGGAGGTTGCTGTGAGCTGTGATGCCACAGCACTCTATCCAGGGTGACAGCTTGAGGCTCTGTCTCAAAAAAAAAAAAAAAAGAAAAGAAAAGAAAAGCAAATGTCTTTCTCTCCTCCTCAACCAAATGAAAGAAAGAAAGAAAGAAGGAAGGAAGGAAGGACAAAAAAGGAAAAAGAAAAGAAAAATAAAAAACTGTTAGGTTAAAAATAGTATGGGTACTCCAGGAATTCTCTTTGCAACCAGATTTCCCATTTAGAGCTCTTTCTCTCCTTCTTGTCTGTCTTCTTTGCCTACAGGATGAAGTGTGACCACACGAGCTCCCCGTTTGGTCCCAGCACCCTTCTAGGCCATCCTACACCCCACAACCCAGACTCCTCACCCTTCATCTCTGTGACACCAGCCTCTGCACATCCTTCTTCCTTGGCTTGGGATGACCGCTCTCTGACTCTGCCTTGCCCAGGAAAGCCCATTGATCCTTCAAGAACCAAGTCAAGGTCCTCTGTTGAGGCTCCCCTGACAGAGGAGCAGTACGCCATCCCTGGATCTGGTTACTCACCAGGAAAATGAGGACCGAGCTGTATTAATGCCTTCAGCCAAATACCACTAGGACTACAATGATAATCAGATGAGCGGGGTTTATTACTCATTAACCAAGGGAGAAAGCAGACTATACCATATGGAGATGCTTTCTTTTCTTTTTTTTTTTTTTTGAGACAGAATCTCAAGCTGTCCCCCTGGGTAGAGTGCTATGGCATCACAGCTCACGGCAACCTCCAACTCCTGGGCTCAAGAGAGCCTCTTGCCTCCGCCTCCCAACTAGTTGGGACTACAGGCACCCATCATAATGCCCGGCCATTTTTTAGTTGCATCCGTGGTTGTTTGGTGGCCGAGGCTGGATTCGAACCCACCAGCTCAGGTGTCCATGGCTGGCACCTTAGCCTGTTGAGCCACAGGCGCCGAGCCTGGAGATGCTTTCTTAATGAGTGTCTGAGAAAGAAACTATCACAAGACTTGGGCTTTGGCTGAGTGATGTGAGGAGGGTCTCAGGACTTGGGGGTTTGCTGTAGATCAGATACCATCAGGAATCTGGGCAGTTCTATGGGTATTTTGTGGATGGACAGAGACCTTGTTTTTGTGTGTGTGGACAGAATTATGCAGTGACCCTGTTTTGTTTCATTTTAGCAAGGCTCCTTATCTGCAGTTGGTATTCTGTGAGATTTATGTCCAACAGGGGAACAAAATGGAATGGGCCTGACTGGGCATGTCAGACTAGCTTTCATAATATTGTGGTCCAGTTGTGATGATTTTTGCATGTCTGGATGGTGGGGGCTGCTTTTTCCTTTCTCTGTGCCTGCAAGTCATTGGATTGCAATATTATTCATACATCTGTTATGTCACTTAGCATGTTGTATTATATAGTAATGTTAAGAATTAAGGCCCATTCTAACCCTTTCTCACTGTGGGCCAGTCATGAGATGTATGTGGGACTGACTTCAGTTCCAGGATGGGCCCTGATTTGTCTAGAACACTCAGTGACTTGTTCAGATGCTGGAAGTATTTATGCCATGGAAATTGTCAAAGTCTTTAAATCAGGATTTTCTTTTCACCAGAGAGTCAGTTAGTTGTTATATATTCCCTAGCACACTTCTGATGGAACCCTAAACAAACCATGCCTGAAGCCTGCTCTACTTCTATACTTTTCAGTTTTTTGAGTTAATAAATTCACCTTATTAGGCTGGGCACAGTGGCTCACACCTATAATCCTCAGGAGTTTGAGACCAGCCTGAGCAAAGCAAAACTGGTCTAATAAAAATAGAAAAATTAGCTGGGCATGGTGGCCAGGCACCTGTAGTCCCAGCTACTCTGGAGGCTGAGATAGGAGGATTGCTTGAGCCCAGGAGTTTGAGGTTGCTGTGAGCAAGGCTGAGGCCATGGTTCTATAGCCTGGGCAATAGAACAAGACTCTAAAAAAATAGGCGAAACTTACTAAATGCAGAATACAAATGTCTTTGTACAATAACTAAGAAAATGCCATGAAGGGTGTGTTAAACAGTTTGATGAAAACATTTCAGATTGTATATGAGACCAGCACATTGTACCCCTTGATTGCACTAATGTACACAGCTATGATTTAATAAAAAATAAAATAAATAAATAAAGAAAGAAAGAAATAGATGAACAAACAAACAAATAAATTCTCCTTACTATGTAAAATAATTTGACTCCTAATTACTGCAAATAATACATGTATAACTTATCTGTATGTGTATCTATTTTCTCCAATAAGCTATATGGTCAGGGAACATATTTATCCAAATTTTCAGAATTAGAACACGTACTACCAAATACATGTTAAATAAATGAAGCCAAATGGTCCTTGAACTGAAAAGGATTAGGCAACCATTAATAAGAGAGAAATGCATAGTCCAGATAAGGGACAATATAGGTGTTTAAATTGGTCTAATTCTTCTGGTATGGATAAGAAAAAGGAAGCAGGGGCGGCACCCGTGGCTCAAGGGAGTAGGGCGCCGGGCCCATATGCTGGAGGTGGCGGGTTCAAACCCAGCCCCGGCCAAAAAACAAAACAAAACAAAACAAAACAAAACAAACAAACAAGCATAAAAAAAAGGAAGCAGGACTTTTGAACACTTTCATGCTCTCTCTCTCTCAGATACAGTGAATGTACACTCCGGTGTCAGACAATCTCAACTCAACTGCTCAAGAGCTATGATTACAGACAGGTTGTCCCTAACACCCCAAGCCTCAGTTTCCTTATCTATAAAGTGGGCAGAATAATGCCTTCTCACAGTGACAGAAAGACACATGAGGAGCTCTGAGCCCAGGCCTGGTACAGAGAAGAGGTCGCAGCCATGTCTTGCTATCACTCTTGTAGCAAAGGCTGCTTTCTTATCACATTTCCTGCTGTTGCAAACCCCTTCCCTTTATTGCCTTTGTTCTGGTTCATGAATTTGGATGGGAAAATACTGCATTTTTATCTTATCTACCCTCTCACTGAAATCTTATTTTTGTTTCTATTAAGAATGTAGGCAAGAAACCACAGTGTATTAGCAGCGCCTGTTATTTTGTTGCCACAGAAATCACAGATCTTTCCATATCACTTGATATTTGTTGCAGACAGCTGGGAACATTGCTTCTCCCAATATTCTGTGAAATGATGGTAGTTCTCTGACCCTTCATCAGATCTTATTATTCAAAGCATTGATAAAGGAGTAGAAATATGTAGTATTACTATATCATATTATTAAAAAAATTAATGACTATAAGGATGTGATTCATTTTCTTTGCTTTGTTTTATGCCCTTTGTTTTATGCCTGGTACCGTGATTCTGAGAAGGGGTCTATAGGGTTCACCTGGCAGCCAAAGGGAGCCAGGACACATAACAGGGTAAGAGCTCTCCCTGGGGCCATGTTGCTTCAGTGGCTGGTCAGTTTGGTTGGGGATGGAGCAATACAGGCTGGAGGGGCCACTTGTAGGATCATTCCCTTAACCTTAAGCCCATCTGTTTGGCAGGTAATGTTGACCCATGGATGATGGACTATGTCTTGGCATTGGGTTGTGGGAGTAGTGGCATCATTTGGACATGGAACTTGATGGTTTCAAAACACAGTACTTGAGGGAATTAATCAGTTGTAACTGGGGAGAGCCTGAGATTACTCAGCAGTTCCTCATTCTGTCTCTGTGTCAGCCTGGGTCTCTTTGGTCCTTGTCCAGTAAGTCTCCCACTTCTGTTTCCTATTCTCTCTCTTCGCTTGTCTCTCTCTCTCTTTTTCTCCTTTCCTTTAATTCATTTCTCTCCATTTCTTTGGGGAGGAAGGTGTAGAACATTCCACGTGGACTCACTGGGCACCTGATGGGCCTTCTTCTGTATGCCTGGCCCTGTGTCCTTGGCAACGATACTTGCTGGCCCTGGATCTGCTCTCGCTCCCCTTTCTGTCACCGTACAAACACACACACTTTCCATCCTATTCTCTCCCTGACCCCCACACCCCAGGAAGATTATATTTATAATACCCTGGAGCAGTTCCAAATGCCAGTATTAATTTTAAGAGCACACTTGTGTCTCTTGCTTGGAATAGCCTGAATTTTCCACTGGCTCAGTCAGAGTTTCGACATTCTTCCCGCTGAGAGAGGAGTGGGAGGCTCCTCTCCAGGGGACCGGCCATGTGTCAGAGCGCTATCAACTTTCTGCTCTGAGGGCTGTGCTCACTGGGCATTGGTTGAAGGAACCACAGCCACGTTTGGCCCAAAAAGCTCATGTTATTCCTGTTCAATTAAGATCCAGTCAAGGGAAGGCATCTGGAGAGGTGGAACCAGGTGTCAAGCAAGAAAGGATTGTAGGGTGACACAGGCTGTCAGAAGTTGATTTGGTGCCTAGAAGACAAGGGTATTGAAACCAGTTAATCACTGAAAAGATAAGTTATCCCTCTCCCTCAGGGCCTGGGGATTAATTTACTTTCATTTGGGAGTGATAGCTGAAAGCCCTCATTTCTCAGGGCTGGACTAATCGCTGCCTTTGTTCATACGTAGGCTTAGGCAGCTCTTGTCTTTTTCCTTGTAGTTAGCTATTCCATGAAATAGTCTTAAAAGAATTCAAAGACAGCCATTCCACAATTAGAACTATGGCTTGAAATCCTCATTCCTGTGAGAGTTGACACACTGGTTTTAATTCACACTATAGTGTATATGACTAACTTAAGATTCTTTCCTTTTCTTGCAAACAGTTTTTTTTTGAGACAGAGCCTTAAGCTGTCACCCTGGATAGAGTGCTGTGGCATCACAGCTCACAGCAACCTCCCATTCCTGGGCTCAAGCGGGTCTCCTGCCTCTGCCTCCCAAGTAGCTGGGTCTACAGGAGCCTGCCACAACGCCCGGCCATTTTTTGGTTGCAACCGTCATTGTTGTTTGGCAGGCCCGGGCTGAATTCGAACCCACCAGCTCAGGCGTATGTGGCTGGCGCCTTAGCCCGTTGAGCCACAGGTGCCGAGCCTACATTCAGGTCTTTGATCACTTTTGAGTTAATGTTTGTGAAAATGTAAGGTCTGTAAGTCAGCTTTTCTTTTGCTTCTCTTTCTTTCCTTTCTCTCTCCGTCTTCTTCCCTTTCTCTCTTTCCTTCCTTTTTTGTATGTAAGTGTTAATCAACTAGTTTTGATTTAGTATTGAGTATGTGAGGATGTCCAGTGTTCCGGCACCATTTGTTCAAAAGACTATCCCTTCTCCTTTGAATTGCCTTTGTTCTTTTATCAAAGATCAATTGACTATGACTGTGTGCGACTATTTTCTGGGCTCTCTGTTGTGTTCCATTGATTTATCCATCTATTCCTTTACCAATACCATACTGTTTTTTTTTTTTTGGAGACAGAGTCTTAAGCTGTTGCCCTGGGTAGAGTGCCATGGCATCATAGCTCACAGTAACCTCCAACTTGGGCTCAAGTGATCCTCTTGCCTCAGTTTTTCAATTTTTTGTGGTGAAGGTGTCTTGCTTTTACTCAAGCTGGTTTTGACTCAGGAGCTCAAGCAATCCACTCACCTCAGCCTGCCAGAGTGCTGGGATTACAGGTGTGAGCCACCGTGCCCAGCTACCATACCGTTTTGATCACTGGAAAGCTTTTCTTTCTCTTCTCTCTCTCTCTCTTCTTTCCTTCCTTCCTTTTCTATTGTTTGGGATTCATTGAGGGTACAAAGAATTAGGTTATACCGATTGCAGTTGTTGGGTAAAGTCCCTCTTGTAATCGTGGCCTGCCCCCAAGAGGTGTGCCTTATACCATGACCTTCTATCCCTCTCCCACCTCCCCTTTCTCTGCTTGCTCATTCCCCTGCCCCACCCTTGTATAATTAGATCATCTACCACCTTCATATGAGAATTGAGTACTTTGGATTCTTGCTTCTCCATTCTTTTTTTTTTTTTTTTTTTTTGAGACAGAGTCTCTCTATGTTGCCCTCAGTGGAGTGCCATGGCTTTATCATTCACAGCAACCTCAAACTCCTGGGCTCAAGCAATTCTCTTTCCTCAGCCTCCCAAGTAGCTGGGACTACAGGTGCCTGCCACAATGCCCCTCTATATATTTGTTGCAGTTGTCATTGTTCTTTAGGTGGCCTGGAACGGGTTTGAACCCATAACCCTTGATGTATGTGGCTGATGCTGTAACCACTGTGCTACAGGCGCCGAGCCTGCTTCTCCCTTCTTGTGATACTTTACTAAGAAGAATGTGTTGCAACTCAATCCAGGTCAGTACAAAAGATGTAAAGTCTCCATCTCTTTTAATGGCTGAATAGTCTACCATGGAATACATCTATCACAACTTGCTAATCCATTCCTGGGTTGGTGGACATTTAGGTTGTTTCAAAGCTTTTTAAAACCCTAAAGCCTTATCCCCACTGAAGGCACCATGAGTAGAGGCAGTGACCCACCAGAGAAGGGCATTTCCTCAGCTCTTAATCTTTCCCTGCTGTGTATGAATTACAGGATGGGATACCTGTTGTGTTTGGAGGGGAAGCCAATGGTACAAGGCCAAGAGTTTGGTGTGGTACAAAGCCAAGAGCTTACTGAGGGGGTTGGTTGACCCAATCTCTTCCTTTCCGTTGAGTTAGAGAATGGGGCTTGTACAAAAATATTGGTTGGTTAATCTCTTCTTTTTTTGACTGAAGGACCTAACTGCCACACTTTGCTACTGGCAACTCAAGCACGTGTTCTGTTATTTTTATGTATTTTGTTATTTTGTTGCTTGTTCTGGACTGTGAAATTATTTCCTTTTTATTGCTCAGTGTGGGCATGGCTCCTGACTGCCCATTACAGCCGGCTGACACTGTGCTGTGCTTCAGCAAGGGGTTTTCACGGTGGTCTGTGATCAGCACATCCCTGGGAAGTTGTTAGAACTGCAAATCCCCAGGCCCCCTACCCCAGACCTAATGAATACAACCTCCAGGATAAAGCCGAGTAAATCTGTTTTACCAAAAACTGCCTCCAAACAAAGAAATAAACAAATAAAAAAATGGCATAAGGTCAAGTGCCTTGGAGAACAACTAACCTGGAAAATGTTTTTTGAGACACTCTTGCTATCTTGTCCAGGCCAGAGTGCCATGGCCTGGACACAGCAACCTAGCTTACAGCAACCTCAAATTCCTGGGCTCAAGTGATCCTCCTGCCTCCGCCTCCTGGTTAGCTGGGTCTACAGGAGCCCACCATGCTGCCTGGATAATTTTTCTATTTTCAGTAGAGATGGTGGTCTCGCTTTGTCCAGGCTGGTCTCGAACTCCTGAGCTTGAGCTAAAGTGACCCTCTCCCCTCCGCCTTTCAGAGTACTAGGATTTCAGGTGTGAGCGACCGCGTCTGGCCTATAAAAATTTTTCATTCATTCAGCAGCAACATTCTCACCTGCGTTCTTTCAGATCAATGGGCCCATTTCCCCTCTCCACTTAGGAATGAAGGCTAGAGATGTGTTGGAAAGGTCTGGAACAGGAACTATCTGTGAGCTCTTGGAGTTATTTTTTACCCTCTGATTTCAGGGCTTGCCCCTGCATTGGCTGGCCTGCCAGAAGGGAGTGATCCTTGAACACCTCTTGGACTTGACCCCACCCTTCGGAAGGAGAGTGTCACCCAGCCAGATGCTGGGTGGCAGCGCTGCCTGCCTCACCTCCCGGAGCTCTCCTCCTTCCCCAGTTCTCCTCCTCTCTGCCTCTGCGGGTGCAGCTGACGTGACCAGCTGAACCCCTGGGGATGTCTTGTCTTTGCACAAGAATTGTGCTGCCTGAGGAGTGCTGGGTGGATGGAAGGGCCCCTCCTGGAAACTTGGAAATGAACTCTGAAGGGGCAAAGCCTTGGAAGAGTGTCCCTTAGGGCAAAGAGCAAAGGCTTGCTTGTTCGTTTAGGGTGTGGACTTCGAGTCAGGACAGGAGTTTTATGAACATGGAGAAAGAATTTGTTGAGTTTATGGCCTTGTGCTGATTATTTGGGAGAAGTTGGGTGGCATAAATAGAGAAATCTTTGAAACCAGTTCTAGTGAACTAAATAAAGGTTCACTTTCATTTGTTAATGTATTTTTCCATGTGTTGTTTGTCCATTCATAAGGCGCACGCATTCCCACAGACTGAGAATCCTTTCTCTCTCCATCTCTTGTGATCTATGTTCCTCTCAAGGAAATGAGGTAGCAGTTCTGACTGCCATAGGCAGTACAGCCAGTGGCCCTCTGTTAGCTAATAATGACCGACTGGCAGCCTGTGCTCCCCATTCTGTGGTGTGCACAGAATTCTGTGGTGTTCCCCTTATGCCTTCATAACTTCCAAGAGCCTTTCAGACATATAAAATTTGCCCTAGTCATAAGTTTAAAATAAAGACTGAAACAAGGGATGAAATCTATTGAGGCAGCTTGGTTGATTTAAAGCAAATCTGAACTTTCTACTTTTTGAGAAGTATAAGTGAGCAGAGCAAGACCTATTCCTGCCTACTGGACAGGAAATACGATCATGCATATTAAATGATGTCTTAAAGGTGTTTTTACTGCTTGGGAAAAGATTCCCCAGAGTCTCCAGCTATCCATATTAAGACTGAACAGGTGGTCAAAATGTGAATTAAATAACACCAAGGTAAAATTGGCTGAAAATGAGTCAGCAGGACTTTATGAACTGTTCATTCCCTGAATGAAACATCTCCTCCCTAATAAAGTACCTATTTCTTTTCTCTTTTGACCTTAGGCAGTCTATAAAGGACAATGACCTTGGCTGTAGTTATCTAATCTCTAAAAACGTTCTTTGCCCTCATATGTTGCTGGTGGGAGTGTACAATAGTGCAGCTGCTGGGAAAAACAGTTTGGTGGTTCCTCAAAAGATAAGCATAAAGTGTGTGTTTACGACGCTTAATATTTTCCTTCTAGGTATACGTGGGTTATCACAAAAGTTTTGAGGCACGCATAAATCAAGAAACATAAAATCCATGCAGATGGAAGCCAATGAAGCAATATTGATAAGCTGAGCAAGTTGCAACTTGCACAGGCAAATCAGAAAGGGCACTGTCGCAGGAAGCAGTTAGATGGAGTCTTCGCCCCTGTTCCCTAACAGCAGTTATAGTTTGTACTTGGAGAGGGAGAACTGATGCAGGACATTTGGCGCCCTAGCCAGCTCAGCGGAGCTGGCGGACCTGCCGCCTCCTCCT
>CAUYRH010114731.1:0-28603 GCA_963574655.1 Perodicticus potto | reverse complement strand
CCTGGCAAGCCTCCATTGGCAGGCTCTGTTGGAGTCAGGGCACCATGCCCTGCCCGCAGGTCTCAGTCCTCACCTGGTAAGCCTCTATTCACCTGCCCAATTGGAGACAGGGAACCACATCCTTGCCCTCAGGTCTTGGTTCATACCCAGCAAGCCACTGCTCAAGAGTTCTGTTGGAGTCAGAGGACCACACACTTGCCCTCAGGTCTCAGTCCACACATGCCAAACCTTCGCTTGCAGGCCCAGCAGGGGCTGGGGACCAGCCCTGTCTGCCAAACTCAGTCCACACAGGCAACCACTCTCCCGCTGTGGGTGCCATGAGAGCTGGGGGGTTTGCACTCCATCCTGCCAGACACACCCTGAAGTGAGAGTCAACACCACGATTGGTCGGGCACAGTCATAACCAGAGGACTGCTCTTCCTCCCACCGAGTGTCCCTTTCTTCCCACACCCTCTTTCTTCCCCATTAGTCACAGATTCTGTCCTGATAGTTGGTGGTCCACACTATGCCCAGATCTCTCAGGAAAAGATCAAACACTCTGGGCTCTGCAGGGGACAGAACTTCAAACCACCATGCAATGGGGGGAAGGGTGGACTGGGATTTTGGGCTTGTCGGGGAAAATAATCTGTTCAATTTTATGCCTGTCAGGGTGGTGTCTAGGTTCATAGTGGGACCTCCCTGGTGAAAGAGACATGGTGCTTAGTGGCTCTCTCCAGCAAGGTAAAATGAGAAGTCTTTTGTTTCCTGCTTGCTTGTAGAAGGCCTGCAGTGGGCCTCCTGTTTAGAGGAGGCATCTCCTGTCCTCAAGTCAATAGGCTTTGTACCTATAGTTTGTTTTCTTCTTCTTATTATTATTTTTTTTTTTTTTTGAGATGCAGTCTCACTTTATCACCCTCAGTAGAGTGCTGTGGTGTCACAGTTCACAGCAACCTCCAACTCCTGGGCTTAGGCAATTCTCTTGTGTCAGCCTCCTGAGTAGCTGGGACTACAGGTGCCCACCACAACACCTGGTTATTTTATGTTGCAGTTTCACCAGGGCCAAGTTCGAACCCACTACCCTCGGTATATGGAGCTGCTGCCCTGCCCACTGAGCCATAGGCGACACCCTGTAATTTGTTTTCTTTTTCTTTTCTTTCTTTCTTTTTTCTTTTTTTTGAGACAGAGCCTCAAGCTGTTGCCCTAGGTAGAGTATTGTGGCATCAAAGTTCACAGCAACCTCCAACTCCTGGGCTTAAGTGATTCTCTTGCCTCAGCCTCCCAAGTAGCTGGGACTACAGGCACCCACCACAGTGCCCAGCTATTTTTTGGTTGTAGTTGTCATTGTTGTTTGGCAGGTCCAGGCTGAATTCAAACCCGCAAGCTCTAGTGTATGTGGCTGGTGCCTTAGCCACTTGAGCTACAGGCACCAAGCCTGTAATTTGTTTTCTTGAATGCTCTTCCTTGGAGTTACAGCTTGCTGAACTTCTTTCTTGGCTCAGCTCCCCACCTTTGGCTTCCTAGAGTCTGATTCCATCCAGTTTTTCTCCCTCTGGTCAGGAGCCTCTGCCGAGGGTTGCTACCAGTAGGCCATCTTCCCAGAATTCCCAGTCTCCATCTTTTAATGGCGGAATAGTATTCCGTGGTGTACATATACCACAGCTTGCTAAACAGGATGATCAAGGAAGAACCCATTGAGAAAGGGACATTTGAACAAATCGCTGAAGGCAATGAGGCAGAAAGCCAAGTAGGTGTTGGAAGAGAGCATTCCAGGCAGAGAAAAGCATGTAAAGATTCTGCATGTAACAGGGATCCAGCGTTATTTAAGGAATAGCAATAAGACCAGTCTGGCTGAAGCAGAGTTAGCAAAGAAAGTTGTATAAGGTGAAGTCCCAGAGGCCCTTGATGATGAGTGGAACTTGGCCTCCATGCTGACTGAGATAGGGAAGCATTGGAGGTTTTTACTAAGAGAGCTGTCTGGGATTATTTTGGCTGTTCCATGACAGTGGACTATAGAAAAAAGTGTAGGAACGGGGAAACTAGGAGGCAGTGTTTCAATCCAGGTGGGCAGTGATGGTGGCTTCTGGGCAATGGGGATAACAGTAAAAGTTGTCAGAAGTGGGTTTTTATTGGCTTAGATGTGAGGTTTGAGGGAAAAAAGGAACCAGAGATGACTTAAAGCATCTCATTAGTTCCTTAGGAAAATTTTCCAGAGGGGGGAATTATTAGATGTGTTTTTAGGGATCTTTACACATATGGCCAAATGGTTCACCTGTTGGTTTATATTTCCAGGATTCTCTTTGGAAAAAAATTTATAAAAATTTTTGAGAAAAGGTTTTATTTATTTATTTATTTATTTATTTATTTATTTATTTATTTTGAGACAGAGCCTCAAGCTGTCACCCTGGATAGAGTGCCGTGGCATCACAGCTCATAGCAACCTCCAATTCCTGGGCTCAAGCAAGTCTCCTGCCTCTGCCTCCCAAGTAGCTGGGACTACGGGCACCCGCCACAACGCCCAGCCATTTTTTTTTTTTTTTTGGTTGCAGCCGTCATTGTTGATTGGCGGGCCCAGGCTGGATTCGAACCCACCAGCTCAGGTGTACATGGCTGGTGCCTTAGCCCGTTAAGCCACAAGCACCAAGCATGAGAAAAGGTTTTAAAGCCAGAATTTTTTTTTTGTTTTTGAGACAGATTCTCAAGCTGTCGCCCAGGGTGGAGTCCCGTGGCAGCACAGCTCACACCAACCTCCCATTCAGGCTCAAGGGATCCTCTTGCCTTAATTTTTCTGTTTTTAGTAGAGACAGTGTCTCACTTTTGCTCTGGCTGGTCTTGACCTCGTGAGCTCAAGTAACCCACCTACCACAGCCTCCCAGAGAGGTAGGATTACAGGCATGAGCCACCGCACCTGGCTAAGCCAGAATTTTTTTAATAGCTTTACAAACTACTTAAGCCTACATAGAATTATTAGGGCTATGATTCATTCACTTAAATTTTGCCTATACATTTTACTACATTTTAAACAGAAAAAGCTTCCTCATAGATATTACCAAAGTCCAAATATTTCTTTACTTTTGAACCTTTAGTATTAAATAACTAAAACATGGAGTGGAATTTGGTAAATGTCAAAAAAAAAAAAAAAAGAAGAAGAAGAAGAAGAAGGGGTGGAGCCTGTGGCTCATCGAGTAGGGCACCGGACCCATATACCGAAGGTGGCGGGTTCAAACCCAGCCCCAGCTGAACTGCAAAACAGAAAAATAGCCCGGTGTTGTGGCGGGCGCCTGTAGTCCCAGCTACTCGGGAGGCTGAGGCAAGAGAATCGCCTAAGCCCAGGAGCTGGAGGTTGCTGTGAGCTGTGTGACGCCACGGCACTCTACCGAGTGTGATGGAGTAAGGCTCTTGTCTCAAAAAAAAAAAAAAAGAAGAAGAAAGAGTTCAAAATGCTATGGGAAACATTAACGAAGAGGACAAGACAAGAAAAAGGAACTTTAACAATTTGCAAAGAAGGAGGCAGAGAACCTGGAACCTGATCTGCCAAAGCAAAGAAAAAAGAGAATTTCAGAACTGTGAATGTGAGTATGTTTTTTTCCTAAGTTATGAAAATATTGCGAACAAAGTGAAGACTAAACAAAAAGCATGAGGTTAAGAAAACCATTGTTGAATTTTTTTTTTTTTTTTTTTTTTGTAGAGACAGAGTCTCATGGTGTCACACAGCTCACAGCAACCTCCAACTCCTGGGCTTAGGCGATTCTCTTGCCTCAGCCTCCTGAGAGTCTGGGACTACAGGCGCCTGCCACCTATTTTTTTGTTGTGATTTGGCTGGGGCCAGGCTTGAACCTGCCACCCTCGATATATGGGGCCGGCGCCCTACCCACTGAGCCACAGGCACTGCCCCCATTGTTGATTTTTGTAAGTGTCTTTTTAGTGGAACTTAGACACAGAAGGAAGAAGGTAGAGTAGATCACCAAGAACTTTAATGAATGATTGAAGGTAAAGTATATAACTTCTTTTGCACGTAAAAAGGGGAATTGTACGATAGCTCAAAAGATTACAGTGGACATTTTTAAGGTAAAGGGAACACCTGAATATATTTTTAGATAGAAAAAGAACAAGGAAAAACTAAAGCTCTGCAAAGGGTACAATTTGTATGACTGGTCTCAGGAGCAGGAAAGGACAGGTCAGCAGAGCAGGTGGGAATACTAGGATGTGGAAGACGAGGCACTGACTTTTCTGAGATCAGAAATAATGACAAGAACATGAGCAAAGCAAATAACACAGTTCCTGGTCTGATAATTAATTTTATGTGTCAACCTTCCTGGGCCATGGGCTGCCCAGATATTTGGTCAAACTTCTTCTGCATGAGAATAATACTTGAATTGGTAGACTAAGTAAACCAGATTGCCCTTTCTTTCTTTCTTTCTTTCTTTCTTTCTTTCTTTCTTTCTTTCTTTCTTTCTTTCTTTTTCTTTTTTAGACACAGTCTCACTATGGCATCCTCAGTAGAGTGTCGTGGCGTTACAGCTCATAGCAACCTCAAATGCTTGGACTTAAGCAATTCTCTTGCCTCAGTCTCCCAAGTAGCTAGGACTACAGATGCCCGGCACAACACCCGGCTATTTTTTGGTTGTAATTGTCATTGTTGTTTGGTGGCCTGGGCTGAATTCGAACCTGCCACCTCTGGTGTATGTGGCCAGCACCCTAGCCACTGAGCTACAGGCACCGAGCCCAGATTGCCCTTTCTAATGTGGTTGGGTCTCATCCAATCAGTTGAAGTCCTGAATGAAACAAGAGGCTGTGTAAGAGAGAATTCCTTGTACGGGATTTTTGACTTCAGACTTAGAATGAACCATCAACTCTTCTTGGGTCTTGAGCTTCAGATTGGAAATTCACCACCAGCTCTCCTGGCTCTCCCTTTTCGGGCCTTCACACACAGACTAGAACTTTACCATAGGCTGTCCTGGTCTCTAGCTGCTGACTGCAGATCTTAGGACTTCTTAGCCTCTGTAATCATGTGAGAAAACTCTTTGTAATTGATCCCTTTACATATACTGAGGGTCCCCAACAAAAGTATACACATTTTAAGAATGACAAAAAAGGTATTAAAATTATACTCATATACTCCAATAACAAAAGATGAATACAACTCATGTTTGAGCACCTCCCAGAACTGCAGAAGTCAAATGTGACTTGAGTATTACAATATTAATACAATTTTTTCCTTTCGTATTTCAAAAATTGTGTATACATTTTTGGCATTCTCTGTGTGTGTGCTTGTGTGTGTGTTTGTGCATGTGTCATCCATTGTTTCTGCTTTTCTGGAGAACCCAGACTAATATGCCTAGCATATAGAAAATGTTTAATCTATGTTGAATGACAAAATTCATTATAGAGAAAGGCTCAGGTGGAAAAAACAGATGCCGAGGGGCCTAGGGAAGTAGACAGTTGCCTATGCTAACCAGTAGATTAAAGGCCAACCTGAGGGCTCTGGGGAAATTGCTTTGGTAGCTACCGGGGCTCTGTGTTAGGAGCATAATGGGAAGCACCAGGCAGAGACCAAATGCTTTTGGCTTTAAGAAAATGAGAAGAAAACAAACCCTTCACTGTTCACTTGTGGTAGGGCTTCTCCATGGTCATTTAACCCACAAATCTGTAAGCTAATTGTTCTCACTTTTTCAGAAAAGGAAACAGAGACTAAGTAATATTAGTTACCATGGTCCAAAGTTGCATAGCAGACAAGGACTAGAACCTGGACCTGAATCCAGAGGCAGAGTGTTAAGCCTGACAGTAATTACCGTTGATCCATCCTTGGGAACTGGGGCTTAGGGACGTGGCTGCCAACACTGTGATGACTCCAAGAACTGAGATCCAGGGAGAGAGTCAGGCACAAAGGACAATGACAGGCAGATAACCAACATAATATAAAGCAGCAATTTGCTCATAGGAACAAGTTGGGAAGGATAAAAGGGGCTGTTAGTGAGAATATCATTTTAATATTCAGTTCACTAATCTCCAAAGATTCGTGTTCTAAGAGAGTGAATAAAATAGCTTAACATCTTATAGTCTCTGTCACTGATGACAGACACATAAGGACCTCTCGTGACATCTGCTTGATTTGCCAAATTAACCCATGCTCCCCGTTCCCTCTTTTACACATGGCCACAGCACGGCACACGCTCAGAGCTGCAGAGACCCCAGTGACACCCCAGTGAACCTCTCTCTGCGCCGCTACTACTTCCATGCTGGTGAGTCAGTTGCATTTTCCCCAAATCTGTTTATAAACAAGTTAAACTTGTTACTGAAATTATGTTAATTAATTAAATGATATATAAACCCATGAAATACGAAACAAAAGTCACTAAAGAAATTGCTGTCAAATTAGACATAAGCAAGACAATTTCAAAATCTCAGGAAAAAAAAATCAGTAAAATTTCACAGGTGTTTTGCTGGCAAGTGAAATACATTTTGTAGGTATATGTGCATCATTGTTTTTCTTTCTTTTTTGTTTTTTGTCCTTTTTTTCTTTCCTTTGAGACAAAGTCTCCTTCTTACACCCTGGGTAGAGTCCAGTGGTGTCATTGTAGCTCAAACTCCTGGGCTCAAGTGATCATCCTACCCCAGTCTCCCCAGTAGCTGGGACCACAGGTGCTCACCACTATGCCTGGCTAATTTTTTCTATTCCTGATAGAGATAGAGTCCTGCTTCTTTGTTAGGCTGGTTTAGGACTCCTGAGCTCATGAGATCCTCTCACGTTGGCCTCCTAGAGTGCTAGGATTGCGAGCATGAGCCACCACACCCTGCCCGGCATGCATTGTTTTTTCATTTCTCTGTTTTAATTTACTTTTTTCATCCACCAATCATCTATCGGTATTGAACAAGAGATCTTTACTATACTCTGTGTTGTATTTGTACAGCAAATATTCATAAAATGACCAGGGGTTGGGGTCAGAGATGCTGGGGTAGAGCATTTGACTGCATAAAATTACCAGGGGTTATACATTTAGGGGGCACATTGCTGTCACATTGCTGATTTCATTATAGGCCCCAATGTGCACAGCATTTTTTTTTTAATAAAGAATGATTCTTTATTTTATTTATTTATTTATTTATTTAGAGACAGTCTCAAGCTGTCGCCCTTAGGTAGAGGGCGGTGACATCATAGCTCAGAGCAACCTCCAGTTCTTGGGCTCAAATGATCCTCTTGTCTCAGTTTTTCTATTTTTAGTAGAGACAGGGTCTTGCTTTTTGCTCAGGCTTGTCCAAACTCATGAGCTCAAGCAATCCATCCACCTCAGCCTCCCAGAGTGCTGGGATTATAGTCATGAGCCACTGCATAGCATTTTAATAGTTATCTCTATAAGGAATCTTAGAAATAATCTAGCGTAACTCTGTTGGATTCAAAATAAGTAAGGACTAGAGCTAAAGAAATGTGTCCAATATAAAAATTTATTGAAATAAAATTAAGGGAAATGTTAACATAGCCCTTCACGTTGTATCTTCCCCATGATCTGTAGCACTTTTAAACCCAGCCTCTCAAAGCATTTTTAAATCAGATCATTAACTATTCTAACTCCTATGTATCAGATTAGCTTCTGTTTTCTACCAGCTGGGTTGCCTCCTGGTCAGACACTTACTTAAAAGTCAATGAATGAATCAGTTGAGAGTTGCATTCATCTGCCCGTAAGAAACCTAAAGATAAGGACTGCTTTGATCACATGTGTGTCTGAGGTTAGGCACTCCAGGAGTTATCTGTCTATTGTGCATTTCATAATGGCATCAGAAACACTAAGCCTTCTCTGTTTTCTTGTTCAGCCATTCTCAACGTATGCCTGTCAACGCATAATTAGCTAATTCACCTCGAGTGTAGGTTTGCTTTGGTGGAAGTAAATGCAAGGAGAAGAGAAAGCATGCATGCCAGCTGAGCTTTAAAAAAGAGATTTCTGGAACTATACCTAATAATTTCCTCTTAGATCTGATTTGCAAACTGTGTCAGAGGGCCACTTCTATGTGCAAGGGAGGCTGGGCATTGTAGTTTTTGGTGGGCATATTGCCTCCTCCAACAAAACCGAGGCAGCCAGTGAGGAAGGTGAGAATGGGTATGAGGAAAACAACCGAAAGTCTCTGTTACTGCAGAGGTGTTGCCAAGATCAGAAAAAAGCATATGTGGTCCATATCATAGGCACCTAGTAGATGTTGAAAAACTGGTAGCTCTTATTTTGTTAGAAAAAAATAAAATGAGTGGTAACATCTCCAAACTTCTTTCATAGTAATTATGAAGTGTTTTAATATATGTGGTGAATCTAATGTGGTATAAAATAACTTTTACCAGAAGAACAAATTTTTACTAACCTGTTATTTGACACTAAAATGTTGATTGGTATAGCAACTTTTAAAAAACTCATTTGATTAGTCACGTTATCATTTAGATAGTGAACAATGAATATACATGATAGTCTCAGCATTTTTAAATATAAATGACCTTTTTTTGTCTTCTCCTGTTCTATGAGTTGGAAAATATTTATTGTACAGTCATGTGCCACATGACGCTTTGATCGTGGACAGCCCACATTCATCATGGTGGTCCCATGAGATTGTCATGGAACTGAAAAATTCCTGTTGTCTAGACTTCTAGAGACACCTTAGCAATCATAATGTCAAAGGGTAACACATCACTCAGGTCTTTGTGGTGATGGTGGTTAAACAAACCTACGCAGCTGCTAGTTGTATATAAGTATAGCACATATAATTATGTACAGCACATAATACTTAATAATTATAAACAGCAATGTTAATGATGGCTCCTCGCCTGTGACTGCCACTAAGACCTTCCGGTGGGACCAACGTAGATGTGGAAGAGAGTGAGGCTGAAGATCCAGACCTCACCTAGGCCTAGGCCAACATATGTGTTTGTGTCTTAGGTCTTAACAAAAAAGTTTATAAAGTAAAAAAATAAAATTTTAAAAATAGAAAATAAGGCCAGGTATGGTGGCTCCCACCTGTAACCCTACCACTCTGGAAGGCTGTGGCAGGAGAATGGCTTGAGGTCAGGAGTTCAAGACCAGCCCGAACAAGATTGAGACCCTGTCTCTACTAAAAATAGAAAATTAGGCCAGAGGCGGTGGCTCATGAGGCAGAGGTGGTGGATTGCTCGAGCTCAGGAGTTTGAGACCAGCCTGAGCAAGAGCAAGACCCTGTCCTAAAAATAGCCGGACTTTTCGGTGGGCGTCTATGGTCCCAGCTACTCTGGAGGCGGAGGCAGGAGGATCGCCTGAGCCCAAGAGTTTGAGGTTGCCATGAGCTGTGATGACACCATTGCACTCTAGCCCAGACAACAGAGCGAGGCCCTATCAGGAAGGAAGGAAGGAAGGAAAATAGCTTGTAAAATAAGGATATAAAAAAATTACAGCGAGCTAAAGCTAATACATTATTGAAGAGAGAATACTTTTAAAATAAATTCAGTATAGGCGAAGTGTTCAGAGTTTGCGTAGTCTACTGCAGTGCACAGCACTGGCGAGGCCTTCACACGCTCTCACCACTCCTCACTCACACGCCCGGAGCACGCCCGGTCCTGCACACCCCGTTCAGGGAGAGTGCCCTATACGGGCGTGCCACTTCTATCTTTCAACCCACATTTGTACCGTACGTGTTCTATGTTTAGATGTACGCGCACTTCCCACGTTTTACAATTGTCCAGGGTATTCAGCAGTGACCCAGGAGCCACAGGCTGCGCCGTCTGGGGGTGACACTCTGAGATGTTCACACGGTGCCCAACACTTGAGGACGAATTTCTCAGAACATATCCCATCAACTGATGTGTGACTCTATGTAGTTATTATTAAATTATGTATTTTGTCATAAGCAAAGCCTGTTCAAATTGATGATTAGTTGAAAAAATAGCATCTGTTGAACCATTAAAAATTTATTATAAATATTTACTTGTACTATTCATATATTATTAAGTAAAGATATTAACCTTTGAAAGATGTATCTGTAGGATCGTTGAGGGGGTTTAGAGATGAGGTCTCACTTGTCCAGCTGGACTCAAACTTGTGGGTTCATGCAATCCTCCCACCTCAGCCTCTCAAGCAGCTGGGACTCCCACCACCTCACCCAGTCGGTTTTTATTCCAGTAGCAAGAATTTCTACTAAGGTACTTACTTGATTGTGTGAAGCAAAGAGGAAAAAGAAAAATTATTTGTATGCCATTATTCACATATAAAACTAAAAAAAAGATTAGTGGAGTTTCATAGATATAAAAATACCTATAATTCATACCTGCCTCACACACAGGATGCATCGGGTGCAGTCAATCCTATGATAAAACAAAAAGCTGAAACTCTATGCAATATTTTGTTATACTGGATTTGTATCATAAAGAAATCATTTTTAAGTGAGTGGACCAAAAAATTAGTTTATAGAAAGACTTTATCTAAATGTTTTTTACATGGACTGAACATGAAAGGTGTGTGTGTGTAATAAAACGAAGGGACTCTAGCCATTTTTAAAAATCTATTAAATTTATTCACTAAGTAATAAACAATCCATTTATAAAGTTCAAATATAAACTTGTCCCCTTGATTGCAAGAATTCTTTTTCTATAAAATTACCAAAAGCTTAACTCCATTATCCCATTAATTTTACGTATATCCATATCTTCAAACTGCAGGGCTTTAGCTACCAGAGTTCCCTTAGAAAGTTGTGTGTGCTTTTTTCTTTTGAACTTTTTCTTGCTTATTTTTTCGTGTTTTAGATTTTTCTCATCACCTGTAGTTCAGTTTGTTTTAGATAACCTGCGTCTTTCTCTAAATTGTTTCAGTTAGCCTAATTTTACCTCTTCTATCCCCACACCACAGCCCCCATTCCACCCCAATTTAGCATATATCTTGTTCTTTCTGAAGCACCTATGTCAACATTGTCATTTCATTGTCAACATTCTTACTGCTTTGAAGCAGGGCTGGGTAGTGAAGGCGAATTTGTTTAGATTTGTTTTTTAATTCACAAATATAATAATTATATACATCTATGGGGTGCACGGGGGTGTGTCAACACCTGGAATATGTATAGTGATTAGCTCAGAGTAATTGGCATATCTTTCACCTCAAATGCTTATCGTTGCTTCATGTTGGGAACACGCAACGTTCTTCTAGCTATTTGAAACTATACACATGTTATTCTTAACCACAGTCATATACAGTGACTAGTATAAAATACTAGCCTAGAATTTACTCCTCCTATCTAGCTATAAGTTTATATCCTTTATCAATTCTCTCCCTATCCCTCATTTCCCCTGAAAATTTGTTTAGGTGTAAATATCTTTTTAAAATAACTGAAATAAAATATGCATGTTCGTTTCTTTCCATTTTTCTCCAAACTTCTTAGCTATCCAGATAGTACTTTTCTAACTTTTTCCTTTATTCCTTCCATGTTTATATTTCGTTCTAGTTTTTCATGATCTCCTTTGCAGGATCCTTGTAATACTCAACTCGTTCTATGTTTTTGCCACTCCCACACAAATAGAATGTGCACTCATTTCACTAAACTTAATTTAATTGTAGTTTCTTGGGACAGCTGTATGTCTTTTATGACTGCTAATGCAGTTCTCTCCCTGGTTTTTTTTGTTGTTGTTGTTTTGTTTTTTGTAGAGACAGAGTTTCACTTTATCACCCTCAGTGGAGTGCTGTGGCATCACAGCTCACAGCAACCTCCAACTCCTGGGCTTAGGCGATTCTCTTGCCTCCGCCTCCCGAGTAGCTGGGACTACAGGCACCTGCCACAACGCCCGGGTATTCTTCTGTTTTGCAGGTCGGCTGAGGCTGGGTTTGAACCTGCCACCTTTCGGTACGTGGGGCTGACGCCCTACTCAATGAGCCACAGGCGCCGCCCTCTCTCCCTGTTTCTGCATCACCTGTCTCCCAGGGCTCCATTCACCATCCTCAACTTGCCCTTATCTAGCTCAATTTTTCACTGTCCCAGACCCAGTTCAGAAAACTACTCTAGGCTCTTGAGCATGTGAGTAATTCCTCAGTTCCAGGACTTAAGGATGTCTTAATCACTGTAATATATGCTCAAAGATTCATTGAATGATTAGGTCAAATGCTTTATTCCAAACTCCCCATCCGATTCATCCATCTATAATTTTCTGGGCAAAACCCTCATTTTACAGTAAGTAATACAATCTTTCTTTCTCTCTTTCTTTCTTTTAGCAGTTTTTGGCCGAGGCAGGGTTTGAACCCACCACCACAGGTATTTGGGGCCGGCGCCCTACTCCTTTGAGCCACAGGCGCTGCCTTCTTTCTCTCTCTCTCTCTCTTTCTCTCCTTCCTTCCTTCCTTTCTTTTCTTGGGACAGGGTCTCACTTTGTCACCCTCAGTAGAGTGCTGTGGCATCATAGCTCACAGCAACCTCAAACTCTTGGGCTCAAGTGATACTCCTGCCTCAGCCTTGCAAGTAGCTGGGACTGCAGGCTCCCACCACAATGCTTGCCTATTTTTAGAGACAGGGTCTTGCCCTTGCTCAGGCTGGTCTTGAACTCCTGAGCTCAAGCACTCCACCTGCCTTGGCCTCCCAGAGTGCTAGGATTAGAGATGTGAGCCACCACACCTGGCCCACAATTTCTTTTTCTTGAACATTTCACCTTTTGTTGTTATTTGACATCTTCCTTTCATCCATTCAATCTTTTGCAGATAAAAAAAAATTTAAGTTAAAATATTGTTTTTCTCACTGAGGCATCCAAGATTCTTGTATACTTTAAGAAGTTAAGAATATGAAACCTATTAGCTACTCAAATCCAACAATTGGCTTCTTTCCATAGATCAGGCTAAGCAAATTTCTCTGGCCGGAAGCTACCAGAAATTCCAGTCACAGGGTCCTGCCATATTCCTTCACAAAAGGGTCTGGAAGGTGCTAGCAGTGCCCTATTTCTGTTAAGTATCTCAAACCCTGCTTCAAAGGGTAAGGAAAAACATGTGCATGGTTGATTTTTCAAATGAAATAAAAACACACGCACACATTATGGATAAACTACTTTCAAAAATATGTTCTGGCTTATTTTCTCGGGTACAAAAATATTTCAGAGAAATTTAAGTCAAATGTTAAGAAGCCAATAAAACATTTTTTTGTGAGTTCCTTTCATTTTGTCTGATTTATAATATGTATTTCAACACAGAGTATGTACGTAGGTTTGTCTGTCATATCACAGCTTTCAAAGGGAAATTCTTATTTTAAATGTCTACATCATCTTTAAATAGTTCTAATAATAAGAGGCCTAAATTTTAAGTCCTCAGAGACATCAAGGTGTCTACCTAGTATGTTATTCAAGCTCTGGCAGCATATTGCAAAACAGATATGTAATAGGCAATAGAAGACAAGAACAAAACTTAATATTGTTACCTTATTGTGGACAACTCCTAAGATATAGCCTAAGATTCTTAAAAATTTTGTTTAAGACCATTACGCTATTTCAGTAAGTGAACCAAAGTTGGTAGGGGGAGGGCTACAGATCTCCAGGTGTATCCGTTTCAAGGTACATCTTGTAATTGACAATTTCTCCTACTTAAATAAATGCATTTCTCTTTGCATATAGCTCAGATAATTGTAAAATTCTTGAGAATGAGTCATTTAAAAATGTAGTTTTTTAAAGTCCACATTTCAGCCTTGTCAGGGAATTTAGTTGTGTGATGACCTTGGAGATTTTGCTCCAATGTTGCAGTCCAGTAAAAGAGACCCAGCATAGCATAGAAAGTACAAGACCCCAAAATTCATTTTTACTCTATTAAATATTTTTCCTTGTTATGGTTTCCTCGAGGGAGGATTGAAGGCTGGTAAAAGGGCAACAGGCATTTGTGTAATGGTCTGAAGTTTGACAGCCAAAAATAAACCCAGGAAAATCATGACTTTCAGATGTGTTGCCTTAAGATTTGGCTCAGGCTGAAGTCAAGTTTACCTCTGAACTGTGAAAAAAAGTTTTCTAGGCAGATGGGTAAGCGGTAGCGTTTATCTTTCTTTATAATGAATGTTAAATCGTCTGAGATCTTTTGGCGTCAAAACCGTTTATTCGCAAATAATAAAGAAAAGCATTGCAAACCCCTAAAAAGTCACATTTTCATAACCTGACCCTTTCCTTTGCTGATCAGTTATTCAATCACGTTGCTATGTTTTTAAAGTTATACCAGTTGTTAAAAATTGTGGACTTATAAAAACTTAGGAGACTTTTGGAAGATTTCTGTTGTGTGTGTAGGGGGGGTATATATATATATATGCATTTATTTATTTTTATGTGATACAGACCTTTCCCCTGTTGGTTCTCAAGGAGACATTCGACTGGGAAATACATGAGGCAGTTTTGATTTCTCAGTGATGGAGGAGGGTCGGGCAGTGAGATACTGACATTCAGTGCTGAGAACTAAGGACACGAAACATTCTGCAAAATCTGGGTCTGACTGTCCTGCACAACCATGAATTATCCCATGCAACAAACCAATGATACTGTCACCCTTAAGAAACCCACAGAACATAGCCAAAAAATAAACAGTGTCCATCTTGAACAATTACAGAAGCAGAGGAGTGAAGGGACTCCAGGTGGACTGTGGCACCAGACAGCTTGAGTTCAAATCCAATTCGAGGCCTGGCTGTATGACCTGCATGTTATTACATGCTTTGAGACTCAGTTGCTCTATCTGTAAAATGGGCATAATAGTAATGCCTGTCTTGTAGAATTTTATTCTGAGGGCTAAACACATTAAAATATATAAAGTGATTGGCATATGGTAAACGTTCAATTAATGTTGGCTAGTTCACTCAAGTCCATCTTGAGTTCATTAGTATCGGTGAGCACATACACAAATATATTGTTTTAAACGTGAATCTCCTGATTTTAAAAATCTTCAGGCTAGAATCCATTACGTGTCATAGCGATTTCTTGATGACGACAATCATAATGTAAGCAAACTCTCAGTCACTAAATGTGTTCAGACAAAGTAGTAGGAAAGGGTTAAGGGGTGAGGGGCGCAGTCCCGGACTGAAGACCAGTTTTGTGACCCACAGAAAAGGGAGGGTGTGAGGAGAACACATGACAGGGTACGGAGACGCAGAAGAAGCCTGACCAAACTTGTAACTGTGAGTTTGTACAGTGGCAAGCATAGCTGATGAAACACAATGAAGAAAGAATAGTGCTGATCTGGGACCATAAGGGAAAATTCAACAAAAATCACAGCCAAGCTGGAGGACGTTTGCGGGATACTCTGCATGTCCGTGGGGTCTGCACGCCTGAGTCGATCAGGGCAGACAGGGAACATTCCGAATAGTGAAATGCCTCTTCCTGTACAAGAGGAGACCTCTCATTCTCCAGCTAAGTCGTGGACTTGTTTGCACACAGAGGTCCTTGCCGATGTAACACTCACTATAATTCATAGTCTTTTGAACACATAAAGGAAAAGGCACTGAAAGCTAGTTTGCTTCTATTAAGGATTTAGAAGCATTAAAGTGAATAGTGTTCAGTAAGCCTAGTGTTTTATACATAAGAGAAAAAAGAAAGGAACCATTGGGAGGCTGAGACAAGAGGACCACTTGAGGCCAGGAGCTTGAGACCAGCCTGAGCCAGGGCGAGACCCCATTTCTGCAAAAAACAGAAAAAAAATTGACTGTGTTTGGTGGCACATGCCTGTAGTTCCAGTTATTCCAGAGGCTGAGGCAGGAAGATCATCAGAGCTGAGGCGATTAAGGCTGTGTGAGCTAGGACTGTACCACTGCACTTTAGCCTAAACTACAGAGCAAGACCTTGTCTCAAAAAGACAAAGAAACAGGGCGGCATCTGTGGCTCAAAGGAGTAGGGCGCCGGCCCCATATGTCGGAGGTGGAGGGTTCAAACCCAGCTCCAGCCAAAAACCACACACACAAAAAAAAACAAAACAAAACAAAACAAACAAACAAACAAAAAGAATCCAGACCAGAATGAGGTTACCGCCTGTGGGAAGAAAAGAACATCTCTTCACAGGTGAATAGAGCACATTCTCATAAGTACAAATTAAGCAACCTGAAACATAAGGCATTAAAACGGTAAAAGAAGGGTGGCGCCTGCGGCTGAAAAGAGTAGGGCGCCAGCCCCATGTACCGGAGGTGGAGGGTTCAAACCCAGCCCCGGCCAAAAAACTGAAAAAAAAAGGTAAAAGAATACCAGTTGCCCTTCTGGTTTTTCAAATCAAAGTTCTGTCAACTGTCAGATGTGTTAATTCAAAAGACAAGTGCTTTAATCACAGAGAGGATCAGGTAATATCACCCTTAGTAGGAGACTTCCAAAAATAGCACATAGTACTAAGTGGATTCACTCTCTTTGAAAGACTGAGTCACCAAGTGCAGAGCGCAGTGGGCTGGAGTCAGTGACAGCCACCACCGTTACTCCCTCTCTCTGGGCTCGTGTCCCCTCCCTGTACACCTGTGCATGGCTGGGTGCGACTTCCCCGTTATGGTCCTCGCTGTGCGTCTCCTGCACACACCCCCTTCTCCCGGACCCTCTGCGCAGGTGCCCTAGTCGCTGGCCCTGTCTCCACCCGTGTCCCCCGCACACCCTTCTCATCCCGGAGAGCTTTCAGATATTGTTGCTGAAATGCAAGTCTTCCACCCTGAAGTTCACGCATTTTCTCCGTCTTCCAACTCAGTGTCCACGTGTCTGGTCTGCTGTTTGCAAGATGCGGCCAGAAGGGACCAGTCGCCCAGCGTCGCCTCTTCTTGGCGTTGACAGTGGTCGCGTCAGGGGTCACCTCCACTTCCTCTCCTCGGCACGGAGCAGCCAGAGTGACACGTCTGGCTCAGACGTCACATCCTGTCACCGCAGCGTGCACCTGCCGCGGCAGGCGTGGGACGTGTTACGCCGCGGGCCGCCCCTCCGGCTGGACCGTGTCCCCGGCTTGCGCCCGGCCCGGCCGCAGGCTCCTCGGCTGTGCCCCCCCCCGCCCGGGGACCCCCTCGAGCGGGTCCCCCTGCGCCCCGACCGCCTGCCGGGCTCCTCCGGGCCCTTCCCGACTGGGCTTTTCTGTCCAGCGCTTCCCGTGGACGTGCACACCACTGTATTTATTGGTATTGGTGTTTCGTCCCGCCGCTCGCCGCGGTCGCCGACGGCCCCGGGGCCTGGAGCTTTAGCTGCCCCGGTCCTCGCTCGGGCGCCGTCCAGCGCGTCCTCCCCGCCCCGACTCCGACGGTCCATGGGGCTCCGAATGACGCGGGGGCTCCGTCCCTGCAGCGGGATGCGATGAGCTGCCACGACCGACCGTCGGTCGGGCCGCGATCTGATCTCAAAATCGTCTCTCCCTTTCAGTTCTGTGGCCACTGCTCTGTCGGCTACTGACTGACAGCACAGGTTGGAATCGCTCAGGCCAGGGTTCGAATCCCACGTCTGTGTTTTAACACGCTAACTGCCGTGTGAGATGGGAGCGCGGGGCTGGGGAAGCCCACAGAAGGGGGGCGGTCCAGAGTGCGCCTGCGCACCGTGGAGACCTCGGGGTGGGAGTGGGGAGGGGGCTGTCCCTGCTGACTGTCCAGACGGTCAGCGCTGCTCCCCACCTCCTGTCGCCCGCTCCAGCCACCTGCCCAGCGAGCCACACTCAGGCTGGACTGTGCCCAGCGAGCCACACTCAGGCTGGACTGTGCCCTGCGAGCCACACTCAGGCTGGACTGTGCCCTGCGAGCCACACTCAGGCTGGACTGCTCTGCAATTACCCTTGCTTCCGAAGGTGCATTTCACCTTGAATGTTTGCCTGCTGGCTCCTGGGACGAAATCAGCAGGACACACCCAGCGACGTGACACTGTTGGGCGTACTCTGCAGGTATAATTCCGAGGTCGTCGTCCAGGACCACCTAAGGTCCACTCCGGACTGGACTGAATACTTGGGGAATGACAAAAGACTCAATTCTCAGAAACAAATTCCATAAGCCACGTACAACTCACATGGTGTGCAGTGTAAAAATTGATTCTAGTGTTGCGTGAGATGCATATAACTCATACAGAAAACAGTTTTAAAAACACACAATTTTCATTAAATTAGAAAGGATCATTTTGTTTTGAAGTCTTTATTCTTTTTTCTTAATAAGATACCATGGCTCCAAGGAAAAAATAATGTTTTTTCTAGTGCGGCAGTCACTGTAGCCTCTGAGTAAAGCAGAACGTCCCCAGGATGTGCCTCGTTCACTCCGTCGAAGGCCTTGGAAGAAAAAGGTCCCCAAGGAAGAAGGAAGTCTGCCTTCACATTGCCTTTGAACTCCAGCTGCAAGAATGACTCTTCCCTGCTGAACTGCTTTGCAGAATTCAGAATCCAGCCCTCACGATCATATGAGCCAACTTTTTAAAAGCATCTTTCTCTCCCCCACCCCACCCCTGCCACACCTCACACATACATCCCACTGGTTCCCTCCCAAATACACTAGCCATACCAAGTCCCGTCCGAATCCTGTTGTTCCTGTGGCCCATGTCTTCCTTAATTGATGACCATTCCAGCTGGAGATTTATATTTACTCCGGATTCCTTGAACTCTTCAAACACCCTTCACTGTGCAGCTGTGATTTGTATCTGCAATGATTTCCCTGCAAGGAACTATGCTGTCCCACCTCTGCCATTGAGTTACCTGGGGAAAGGCAATTACATCTGCAAGACGCTGTTGTTTCATAGTAAAATGAGAATAATAATTTTCTCATTGAATTGATGTATGGGGACTATACAGGCTCACGGTACTGTGGAAAATGTACTTAACACCACTGATCTCCTGGGAAGCTTGTGTGCGGTGAAACGAGCCGTGCCACGTCCTGCCTGGTTCAGGGATGAAGACGGATCGCAGGGCTGGTTCTAGTTGAGCATCTCAGAGCACAGCCAGTCTGTGATTCTAAGGATGTGGGAGTGTAAGGCAGAGCCTCAACCAAGAAATTGGTCCAAGGCTGTCAATGGACAACGCTCAATGTCCAGGGTGTGCACCTGTCTGGGGAGAGTGCCAGAAATCGCCAGTATTTTCAGTGGATGGCATGCTCAGGGCGGATAGTTCCAACAGTAAGAATCCCACAGTTGGGAATGAAAGACAGGACTGAGTTTCCCAGGTCAGTGCAGGACTGGGGGTAACAGTGGCTCAGCGTAAAATAGATGGATAACATTCCCCCTTACTACCCAGAATCAGAAATGTTTCTAGAAACAAGGTTAAGGCTAACTGCTGGTGGCAGCTTAGATAGCTTCAGGTGATTGGATCAGACGATTTAGAAGAAGAGAGATAGTGAGTCTCAGGGCTCCTGGTGTAGCATCTTGAGAGGATCAAGACTTAGGGATGCCTGGTCAACACTTACTGCTCATATTAGGGTTTACCAAGAATAACAGGTGCATCAGTCAGGATCCCAATGGGCAACGAAGGCAACACTCAAATTAGGATAACTTGGGAAGTTTATAAGGGACTAATTCTAGGGGAGGGTTAAGAGAACAATAAAGAATAGAAGGAATTGGGATAGCAGGTGAGCAGCCACCGCTGAAGCTTAGAGCAAGGAGGAAAAGGAAAGTTATGGAACCTATAAGGAAAGAGAGTCATGCCGAGCAGGTGCCTCAAGAGGAGCCATGAGTGACCTTTGAATAAAGGTCACAGCCATCCCAAGGCAACCTCTCACTCTCCCCCCTCCTTTGAGTAAACCCATCCTAAACCAAAGGGCATGGGGCTACATAGGGTAGCCTCCCAGAGGGAGAGCAGAATGGAGGGGGTGGAGAGTGAATCTGGAGTCACCCTGCACCCTGAGATTTCCAAACACAACAGCATCTCCTTCTCCTGAGCCCTCTTACACTCCCTGGCACTTCTTCCCCAGGTTGTTCTTAAATATAGCCACCTTCCAAGGCTTCACTCTCAGAGGGGGGATTTAACTCCCAGCACTATGCGTGATGCCTGAGAATATAGCCCTAGCTCTGCCATAATCCGACTGCCTCGTGGGTAACTTGATCATATGGCCATTGGTTCCTTAAAACCAACAGATCCCAAACTGAACGCATAAACTCCTACTGTCTCAGCTGCAAACCAGCCCCTCCTCCTCACTCCTAGTTTCTGATAGCAGCACCGTCATCCCTCCAGTCACCCAGCAGTGCAAGCTCAGTCGTGCTTGTCTGAGCCTTCCTTTCTTTGCCCCCCACCGATTGCAGAGCCCTGTACTTTCTCCTCCCCGCAGACTTTTCTAGTGTATATCTAATCTCATCCCTGTCCTAGTTGCGGGCCTCTTTTTACCTGGATTGTTGAAATAGATTTCTAAATGTTACCCCAGCTCCACTCCTTTCTGTATCCTTTCCAGGGCACAAACATTAACCATTATACCATTTCCCTCATTGATGGAGCTATATTTTTTGCCTCTGTCCTCCTTAAAATGGGGCATTTGAGGGGAGGGAGCTATCAGATGAATATTTACAATTAGCATAGGGTGGCACCTGTGGCTCAAAGGGGTAGGGCACCCAGCCCCACATGCTGGAGGTTGCCGGTTCAAACCCAGCCCTGGCCAAAAACTTCAAAAGAAATGTAGCGCATGTGTGGGCTAAGAAGTAGCATATCTCCCTCATTTTGCATATAAAAGCCTGAGGCCCAGAGAAACTGCTTGTCCGCACCCCCCACCTCTAAACCCCAGCAATCCCCTTTCCTCCTCTAGTTAACGGAGCGGGAGCTCTGCAGCCTGCCATTCGAGGCTTAGCTCAGAGTTCCCAGCTCATCTCTAGGCCTTTATCCTGCAACCACTCTATGGCAGCCCATCCTCTCCCACAAGTCCCCCTTCTGGAGCACCCCTCGGGATCGTCCTGTTAATATCTTTGCACCTGCTTTCTCTTTGCTTGAGTTGGCCATCTCTCCAATTCTTCAGAGTCTACCTGTTGAAAACCCATCCACCCTTCAAAGTACATGCCTCAGCACTATTCCTTTACAGTATCTTTTATGAAGTACTTTACAAAGCCTTTCAATATCTTCCTCAACAAAATAAGATCTTCCCCCCCTTTGAATGCCTAAAAATACTTCATTACTGTTACTTTACCCTGACCTGTAGACTGTTGGAATTACTTATCTCAGCCTTGTATTAGACTGTAATCTTCTTACAAGCTTGGCCTATGCTGTCTGCATCATCTTTAGATTTCCTGCAGTATTAATGCAGCATATTTTGCAGAGATATTTTTAATTATCCAAGCACTTCAAAATTGTTATGATACGTTTTTTCTTTAGAAAGATCTGACTCCGTCTCATTCCTCTGGCTCCTTACCTTCTTTCTCGTTGAGCAGGTAGGAGATAGCGACCAACCTGTCTATTTTGTGAGCAGAGTCTCTTTTGCAGTTGAATACTGTGTGCAATGCATGTTGAAGAAATGAATAATTGAAAGATCTCATGCATATTTTCTTAGTCTATTTGTGCTCCTATAATAAAACACCTGAAACCAGGTAATTTATAAAGAACAGAAACTTACTGCTCACAGTTCTGGAGACTGGGGATACAAGATCAAGGTGCTAACAGGTTCAATAGGGTAACTCCTTGTTGCTGTGTCCTCCAGAGGAGAGGAATACTGGGTCTTTGCTGGTGGATGCCAGAATAAGAGACCAAACTCCGCCCATCAAGGCTTTTATATTTTATAACAGCATTAATCCATTTATGAGGTCAGAGCCCTCGTGACCTAAACACTCCACCTTCCAACACTGTTGTATTGATGATGACGTTCCCAGCACAGGTATCTGGGGGGCATGTCCAGACCATAGCCTATATCATGACTGGTACTAGACATGCTTTCTGTCTCACTGGATATATTTCTACTCTCCTCCTACTTCTGCTACTACTTAGCCAAAATACCTTGGGAAAGTTACTTAATCTCTCTGAACCTTAGAGGGTAAGGTCTAGGTCCAAGTTTTCAAACTTTCTTTCCTTTTAAAGTGAAGAACTCTTTTATAAGGAAAAAAAAAATCTTACTCAGACATGCCACTATGTAAAACTCATGACTTCAGAGTCAGAAATAGTTTGGTTGAAAATGAGGGTAGGAGCTTTGAAAAAATGAGCTGAGAAAACTAGCAGACAAGGTGACCTCAAAGGCCCATTCGTATCTAACTGCTCTATTGGCCACTTTATCAAAGAATACAATCAGGGCTAGAAGATTCAAACTAGTACTGACCTGTAGGGGTTTCTGAAATGCTAACTGGGCCAAGTGTGATAGCTTATGCCTATAATCCCAGCATTTTAGAAAGCCAAGGCAGAAGGATTCCTGGAGGCCAAAACTTCAACACTGTGTTTAGAAAAGAAAAAAAATTTTTGAGATAAAGTCTCACTCTATCAGCAGGGCTAGGTGCCATGGCCTCAGCCTAGCTCACGGCAACCTCAAACTCCTGGGTTCAAGTGATCCCCCTGCCTCAGCCTCCTTAGAAGCTGGGACTACAGGTTTTTCTATTTTTAGTAGAGACAGGGCCTCACTCTTGCTCAGGTTGGTCTCAAATTGCTGACCTCAAGCAATCCTCCTGCCTTGGCCTCCCAGAATGCTAGGATTATAGGCCTGAGCCATCCCACCCAGCCTCTAGAAAAAAAATTTTAAAAACTAACTGGGCACAGTGGTCCCAGCTACTCAGAGGGGCTCTTGAGCCCAGGAATTCCAGGTTGCAGTGAGCTATGATCACCTCGCTTCACTCTAGCCTAGACAACAGAGCAAGACACAAATAAATAATAAAATAAAATAAAGGCCTGGTGCTCATAGGTCAGTAGTTATGGTGCCAGCAACATGCACCCGAGCTGGTGGGTTCAAACCCGGCCAGGGCCTGCTAACCAATGACAACTACAACAACAACAACAACAAAATAGCTGGGCATTGTGGCAGGCACCTGTAGTCCCAGCTACTTGGGAGGCTGAGGGAAGAGACTCACTTAAGCCCAAGAGTTAGTGGTTGCTGTGAGCTGTGACTCCATGGTACTCTACCCAGGGTGACAAAGTGAGACTCTGTCTCAAAATAAAATAAAATAAAATACTAATTGATTGAGGACATTAAAACTGAGAGGTAGATACCACTTTACAGCCATTAGAATGGCCACTATTTAAAAACAAATAACAAACGTCGTGATGTGGAAAAATTATAACAACGTCCTTGTGCGTGGTTGATGGGAGTGTAAAGTGATGCAGCTGTTGTGGAAAACAATGTGATGTTTCCTCAAAAATTAAAGACAGAATTACCAAATGATTGAGCAATTTCACTTATAGGTATATACCCAAATTAATTGAAAGCAGAGACTCGAATCTTTGTACACCCACATTCTGAGCAAACTTACTGTGTGACAGTAACCCAAAGAGAGAAGTGAGCCCAGAATCCCCTGCGGGATGAGTGGTTAGAGAATATTTGTATCAGCACGTGGTGGAATATTATTCAGTCTTAAAAAGGAAGGCACGTCTGGTGCACTTCGCAGTACGATGAACACTGAAGAAAGTAATGCAAGATAAATAAGCCAGACACAAAAGAACAAATAGCACACGATTCCACTTATGTGAGGTGCCTAGAGCAGTCGAATTCATAGAGACAGAAAGTGAAATAGTGGTTACCAGGCACTGGGAAGAGCAATAATGGGGAATTATTGTTTGCTGGGTCCAAAAGATGAGTTTGGGGCAATGAAAAATGTCTGGAGACAAACAGTGGCTGTGGTTGCACAGCAGTGAATATGTACATAATGCCGGTAGAGCGTACGTTTTAAAATGGTTAAAATTGTACATTTTATGTTATATGTATTTTACCACGGTAAAAAAAAAAATCCAAAATAATGGGAAACAGGGATATATCAGTTTTTGGAATTTTGGGGGGTGTACTAATTGTATAAGATGCAGAGAGAAAATCTACACAGGGTATATGGTAACCAGGATAATTTTCAAGCTATGTAATAATAAATGAGTTCTCTAGCTGAGTGTAGGGAATTTCTCCAATGCTAGTTTCAATCTAAAAACTTCATATTCACCAAACAAAGACCTGAGCAGCACTAACTAACCTGCTGATCATCCCAGTGCCTTCAGAATGAGCTAGGACACCTCAAGGCTCTCTGATCCCTATGTCTCTAGCTCTTATTTTTTATCAAAAGCTTGGAAAGGACCCAGGAACAAGGCTCAGGCCAGTGACCACACACCATCCCAATGATGTCACTCGCCTAGAAAAGACTCTGGGTGCTCAGAGGTGGCTCTGGGGCCCTGTGTTGAACCACAGACAGGAACTGAGTCACAGGCTCTCTGACCGGGGTAGAGGTCAGCAGCTGTGGCCATAAAGTAAGGGGGAAATTTGGAGGTCACAAGTTGGAGCCACCCCGAGCAAACATGGACTGGGTCTATGGTTTTAGCCTATCCTTCATACCAGTGTTTCTTTATGAACAGACTTACTGTTGGACAATCAGCAGACTTTTCTATCAACTGCTCTATTAGTTTTGCTGTTATATCATGAAACAATATTGAAGTGTGACTTTAAGCAGTTCAAAGTCAGTGCGGCAGCTTTATTGTGTCGGGGACCCAGGCTTTTGCTATCATCTCGCTCTACCATCCTGGGGGGTGGTACTTGCATCTCCATTCAAGGTGTCTAATCAGATTCAGCAGCATGATGCAGAAGAGGAAGTAGAGGACGTGCCCTTCTCTGTGGAGGCACGGCACCAAAGACGCAGGCGTCCCTCAGCTCCCTTACCAAGGGCATAAGACACACTCAGATGCAAGGGAGGCGTGTGATGAAGCTACGCCTGGTGCCCACACACCTGTCTACATTTCAGGGCTTCTCTTACTAAAGAAGTAGAACAGTACAGGGACACTACTGGCAATTGCAGCCCAATGCTTTAAGTTGCAAAAAAAATCCCTGCTCCTTGACCATGTGGAACTCTGAGTACTGTCTAGGAAGTCAGCGGCTGTCCTCTCTGGTAGTTCCGCCTCGGAGCTAGCTAGCTGCTAGACTTTCAGAGCTAACTCTTTCACTGGTTTCTCTAGCTTAAAAAAGACTTCCAAGACAAGAACTTCCAATTCTATAAGCAATTGAATCAATCCTGGGGGCTTGTGGAAACACAACTCAGAATTTAGTGTTCTGTTTAAGTGAAAATACAGAAGGTGTCAACAAATGTTGAATGCCCGTAGGTTGGTGGTTAGGGTGCCGGCCACATGCTCTGGGACTGGTGGGTTCAAACCCCGCCCGGGCTTGCTAAACAAACAAACAAAAAAAAATAGTGGGGCATTGTGGTGGGCATCTGTAGTCCCAGCTACTAGGGAGGCTGAGGCAAGAGAATCAATTTAGCCCAAGAACTTGAGGTTGCTGTGAGCTGTGACACCATGGCACTCTACTAAGGGTGACAAAGTGAAACTTCGGCTAAATTAAGAAAAAAAAAGACTGTCTCCTAATAAAGAAACCCCAATGGCTTAAAAAAATTACCTTTAAAAAAATGTATATACATTTTAAGAAAAGAAAAAACATATTTAAAATTTGTCATACTCAAGACACATTTCATTCACTTCTACAATTACACGAGGTGCTCAACATGACTGGTATTCATCTTTTGTTATCAGTATACAGGTTTAATACAGTCTCTTTCCCTTCTTAAAATGGGTACACTTCGTACATTTTTTTTTTTTTTGGCCCTCTCTGTATTTTAGTAATGAGAATTATAGAGGAAAATTCCTGTAAGAGGAATACAGAGAGACTGGTTAAGTTTCTGGAACTTGGTCTGTCCTTCTAAGGGGGAAGAATTCCTAAGGATGAGATTTAGTGGTCTTGGCAGGAATAAGCTTAGGTTTCTGGAGAGAAAGGATTAGTCCTTGATGACTCAGGCAACCTGTCTGGGGGAGGTGGGGGAGAAGCATGGGTGCTAAAATGTCAAGGGCAGTGCGTTTGGGGCACATGGGTTTGTTTCACATTGCATCACACTCAAGTAGGCTTCAGAGACCACGAAGTGTTTCCTTGGTCACTGGTCAGACCTGTATTATGGTTTCTCTGATCCAGAGAAAATACTGACAGTGTGCTATCCCAGAGAAGCTTCCACACCCTTCAGAACTGCAGGGTCGGGGTGGCAGTTTCCTGATGAGTGACAGGTTCCTGATGAGTGACAGATTCCTAATGAGTGACAGGTTCCTGATGAGTGACAGATTCCTGACAGTGACATGTCCACCAGCAGGATTCTGCAGCAAGAATCTTAAAACTGGTGAATGCTACCAAAAGAGTGAGCCCCCTGTGCTGGAGGCAGTGCTTCCAGCTGTCAGAGCTGAGCAGGTGTACTCTTTGGGGCTTGGTTTTGGATATGAGAGTGGTTTTGGATAAACTTTGACACTTTGCCTTAGGGGAGGAAACTTCCAGTGAACTATGACTCTCAGCTGTGAACAGGCTAGTAGGCATGCCTTTATTGTCCCGGGCTAGGGTTCTCATCACTGCGGGTACAGAGGTTCCTGCTTATCTGCAAGGGATCTATTCCAGAACTCCAAGGGGGTGCCTGAAATTGAGGATCGTACCGAACCCTATTTATACTATGTTTTTCCTTATGCATACATACCTATGATGAAGTTTAATTTATATCAGGTGCAGATCAACAATAACTACTAGTAAAATGAAATAGTTACAACAACATCACTGCTTTTGCACTTTGGGACCGTTAGTAAGTAAAACAAGGCTTGCTTGAACACCAGCCCTTTGATACTGCCACAGTCCTTCTGATGACCCAGATGGCTCCTGAGTGACTAACTGAGGGTGGGTAGCACAGACAGCCTGGATCTGATGGACACAGAGATGATTCACACCCCAGGTGGAACAGAATAGAATGGCGCAAGATTTAATCATGCTACTCAAAGCAGCACGCAACTTAAAATTTATGAATTGCTTATTTCTGAAGTTCTCCATTTATATGTGTATGTGTGTGTGTGTAGTTTGTTTTTGTTTTTGAGACAGAGTCTCACTTCATCACCCTTGGTAGAGTGCCATGGCGTCACAGCTCACAGCTCACAGCTCACAGCTTACAGCTCACAGCAACCTCAAACTCATGGGCTTAAGCAATTCTCTTGCCTCAGCCTCCCAAGTAGCTGAGACTACAGGCACCCACCACAGCGCCCGGCTATTTTTAGAGATGAGGTCTCTCTCTGGCTCAGGCTGGTCTTGAACTTGTGAACTCAGGCAATCCACCCACCTCAGCCTCCCAGAGTGCTGGGGTTACAGGCGTGAGCCACCTCGTCCAGCCCCATTTATATTTTTGAATTGCAATTAACCATGAGTAACAGAAACCTCAGAAATCAAAACTGTGGACAAGAGGAAACTACTGTGTTCACAGTCTCACACAGAGGCGTACAAGTTGGCATGCTCCCCTAAACGTGGTTTGTTCATGAGGTAGGCTAGGTAGAGTGGCCCATACTAGGAAGATTAGAACCAGGGGTCCAAACAAACCCACAGGCTTAAGCAAAGACATCTGGTTAAATATGGAAAAACACTAGGTCCTTCTAGTTGCAAAGATAGTTTGCAGGCATACAAATTCAGAAAGTAGATCCACAACCAAGATGTAAACCCTAGATGGAAAAGATCATTTGGAATATGACTTCCTTTACCCAAAATAAACAGAAAGAGATCAGAGACCCAACAACAGTCATTGAGGCCACAGGAAAGATGTATCTTCCATCTAGAAAACATCTATTCTTTACATTTAGACATGTGAGACAAACTAATGATGTAAAAGATGCTCCAGATTCGACTGTTGAAATTAGAATAAGAGGTTGTAAGTTGCACAGTGAAATCTGGGACTGCTGGATCCACAGGCCATGAGCCTGGAGCCACCGGAAGTCTCCCATGCCAAGGGTCAGCATGGCAGTAATGAAAAGGAGATACGACACAGTCTGGTTCCTAGTGAATCTTAAGTTCTGGGAATAGACTAGGCCAGAATAGTCATTTGACCAATAATTTTATTTTTTGCTTAAACCATTTTGAGCTGAATTTCTGTTGTTTGCAACCAAGATTCCTATGTTGTATAACCATTAATTTAACAAACTATAGTTTAGATTATTACCATGAATGTTATAATAGCAAAGCCTAGATTAATGAGTTAAATACTATATATATTTCTATAGATGGAAGGTCCATTTCACTGACGTGTGTCTTCTGTCAAATAGTGATACAGAACTAATGTTGACTCTCAGTAGTAACATTATTGAACACATAACCTTCAATTATATGTTTTTAATGCAGTTGACATAATTACATATAAATGTTACATTGAAAGGGACTTTAGTCCAACTATCTTATTTCATAGATGAAGGAACAAAGATTCAGAGGGAATAAGTCAATCTCCAAACGTTATAGAGACAGTCCTAGAACTCAGGAGGTTTCTGAATACCTAACTGAGACCTCTTTCCTATACACTGAATCAGGAGGACATGATTTGACTTACATATATTTAATTCCATCCCGTAACATGCCACATTATCTTAACATTATAACCTGCTAACTTAAACACTAACTTGTATTAGTATTTGGAACTTGGAAAAACACTAGAAGATATTGGCCTGGGGAAAGACTTTAAGAGGAAGACTGCCATGGCAATAGCAACAATAAACAAATGGGACTTAATTAAACTGAAAAGCTTCTGTATAGCCAAGGAGACAACAACCAAAGCAAATAGACAACCTACCCAATGGGAAAGGATATTTGCACA
>CAUYRH010114729.1:0-45825 GCA_963574655.1 Perodicticus potto | reverse complement strand
TGAGCTGGCGGGTTCGAATCCAGCCCAGGCCCGCCAAACAATGACGGCTGCAACCAAAAAATGGCCGGGCATTGTGGCGGGCGCCTGTAGTCCCAGCTACTTGGGAGGCAGAGGCAGGAGACTTGCTTGAGCCCAGGAATTGGAGGTTGCTGTGATGCCACAGCACTCTATCCAGGGTGACAGCTTGAGGTTGTCTCAAAAAAAAAAAAAAGTCTGAATCTGGGCGGTGCCTGTGGCTCAGTGAGTAGGGCGCCAGGGGCAGGTTCAAACCCAGCCCCAGCCAAACTGGAACAAAAAATAGCCAGGCATTGTGATAGGTGCCTGTAGTCCCAGCTTCTTGGGAAGGCTGAGGCAAGAGAATCACCTAAGCTCAAGAGCTGGAGGTTTCTGTGAGCTGTGATGCCACAGCACTCTACCGTCTCACTCTGTCTCTAAAAAAAAAAGTCTGAATCTGGGGTCTAAATCATAAGAAAAGCCTCAGAGTGGTGTCTGTGCCCAATCCTTTGACTTCTCTGTGCCACACAGGAAGTAGTTGTTTTGGGCCACACATCGAATACCTAAACACTAATGAGAGTAGATCAACAACAATAACAACAAAAAGATCCACGCAGAGCAGCACCTGTGGCTCAGTGGGTAAGGCGCCGGCCCCATATACAGAGCGGGGCGGGTTCAAATTGACCCCGGCCAGCTAAAACAGCAGTGGCAACTGCAACAAAAAATAGCTAGGTGGTGTTGCGGGCACCTGTAGTTCCAGCTACTTGGGAGGCCAAGGCAAGAGAATCACTTAAGCCCAAGAGTTGGAGGTTGCTGTGAGCTGTGACGCTACAGCACTCTACTGAGGGCGACAAAGGGAAACTGTCTCAAAAAAAAAAAGATCCAAGCAAAATTTTCATGGTATCTGCCACCACAGATAAGCAAAAAAGTCCTCACATAATCCACATGTGGTCTGCAGGTTGGACATCCCTGCGAGAGCAAAGAGGAGAAAGGTCAGAGTAGGCAGAGTAGGCAGGTAAGCCTAAACTTAGGAGGAAAAGGCTGTGGAGGCCTCTGGGAAAGCAATCTCCATCGCTACAAGGAAAGTGAGCATAGACAGCTATTGGCCCTTCCTGAAAAAATCTAGCAGATGCCAATACCTTTGCACTTACATCCACGTTCTTCCTTGAAAGACTTATGAGAAACAAAGCTTTTCCAAGGCCTTCCAGTGAGCTCAAAACTGCAAGAAGGTGGAGCTAACCAGTAGAGACACAATAAATCACTATCCTTCTCCTTACAGAAAACTCAAGGTTTTTTAAAAATGCTCAGTGAACTTTAAGAAAATACAAGAAATATTTCAGTAAAGTCAGCACTCGAGGCTTATAAACTACTTTCACATCCACTTTAGCTCTTCTTACATCAGCTGGTAACAGGATATTACTATCCCCACTTACCAGACCAAAATACTTAAGACCTTAAAATGTAAAAGGAGCTGGCTTGGCGCCTGTGGCTCAACGGGCTAAGGCGCCAGCCACGTACACCTGAGCTGGCAGGTTCGAATCCAGCCCAGGCCCGCCAAACAATGACGGCTGCAACCAAAAAATGGCCGGGCGTTGTGGTGGGCGCCTGTAGTTCCAGCTACTTGGGGGGCGGAGGCAGGAGACTTGCTTGAGCCCAGGAATTGGAGGTTGCTGTGAGTTGTGATATCACAGCACTTTATCCAGGGTGACAGCTTGAGGTTCTGTCTCAAAAAAAAAAAGCCCATGTGGTTGAAGAAGTCTACCGTCCTTGGGGAGTCACAAGGCATATGCTCAGAGTGGAGCCTCTGAAAACTCTCACAGTTAAGAAGTCTGTTTAACCTCAAATCTCCTACACTTCACGCAGGAAACTCCCTTTCTAGCAGATCTGTTCATAGCATCACTACCTCTCTATTGTCTTTTAATCTCCAAATTCTATATCCCATTTCCCCCTCGGCAACATTGAGGGCATCCCGCACACTGTGAAACCCCCAGTACTGTACCATAAGGGCAGGCATAGTCAGGCAGGCACAGGATGGAGACACACAGCTTGTGCCCCAGAGAGCTGAAGGAGAAGAAAATACACTGACAAGGTCTCCTCATTTTCCAATGTTTCTCTTAGCTTTTGTGCACTCTCAGGTAAGAGTAGGATTTTCCAAAAATTCTACACTAGAAATTGAGGGCAAAAGTCATAAGTTAATCTTTCACTTTATACCACTAGGCAAAGGTTGGAAATGGATATGTGTGTTTTTAAAAAGGGCCAAATTGCAATAAAAAAAATAGCCGGGTGTTGTGGCGGGCACCTGTGGTCCTAGCTACTTGGGAGGCTGAGGCAAGAGAATCACCTAAGCCCAAGAGCTGGAGATTGCTGTGAGCTGTGACGCCACAGCACCCTACTGAGGGCGATAAAGTGAGACTGTCTCAAAAAGAAAAAAAAAAAGAGAGAGAGAGAGAGAAAGAAAAAAGAAAGTGGAGGGGAAACAATATTTGCAATTTCACCAGGTGCAGTGGCTCTCACCTGTAATCCTAGCACTCTGGGAGGCCGAGGCAAGTGCATCTCTTAAGCTCAGGAATTTGAGACCAGCCTGACCGAGAACAAGACCTTGTCTCTACTAAACATTGAAAAACTAGCCAGGCACTGTGGCAGAAACCTGTAGTCCCAGCTCCTTGGGAGGCTGAGGCAAAAGGATTGGTCAAGCCTAAGAGTTTGAGGTTGCCGTGAGCTATGATGCCATTGTACTCTACCCAGGGTGACATTATGAGACTCTGTCTCAAAACAAACAAACAAAAAACTAATATTTGGGATGGCGTCAATGGCTCAAAGGAATAGGGCTCTGGCCCCCTATGCCGGAAGTGGTGGGTTCAAAACAGGCCCTGCGGGCGGCGCCTGTGGCTCATCAAAGGGCGCCAGCCCCATATACCAAAGGTAGCAGGTTCAAACCCCATCTCGGCCAAATTGCAAAACAGAAAAATAGCTGGGCGTTGTGGTGGGCACCTGTAGTCCCAGCTACTCGGGAGGCTGAGCCAACAGAATCGCCTAAGCCCAGGAGCTGGAGGTTGCTGTGAGCTATGTGACACCACGGCACTCTACCGAGGGCGATAAAGTGACACTCTGTCTCTACAAAAAAAAAAACAAAAACAAAAAAAAAACAACAGGCTCTGGCCAAAAACTGCAAAAAAACCCCCAAACTAATATTTGCAACTTACACGTCTGATAAATCATATAGATTTCTTAACTGTGGGATTATTTAGAGGCTTAACTGTAAAGCATATGCACTGTGACTCCAAAAGAGATGGTAAGGGTGATGCCTGTGGCTCAGTGGGTAGGGTGCCGGCCCCATATACCAAGGGTGGCAGGTTCGAACCAGACCCCGGCAAAACTGCAACAATAACAACAAAAAGAGATGGTAGACTTCTCTGACCACATGGGCCTCTTATCTCAGAAACGACCGGCCTCAGAGCAGTCTTTGGGCAATGCTGATAGAAATAACAAAGGCTTGTGGTGGGCGCCTGTAGTCCCAGCTACTTGGTAGGCGGAGGCAAGAGACTCGCTTGAGCCCAGGAATTGGAGGTTGCTGTGAGCTGTGATGCCACAGCACTCTATCCAGGGTGACAGCTTGAGGCTCTGTCTCAAAAAAAAAAAAGAAATAACAAAGTCACTATGCAGCCTCAAAGAAAGATGGAGACTTTACCTCTGTCACGTTTACATGGATGGAGCTGGAACATACTCTTCTTAGCAAAGTATCTCAAGAATAGAAGAAAAAGTATCCAATGTACTCAGCCCTACTATGAAGCAAATTTATAGGTTTCATATGAAGACTATAACCCAACTATAGCACAAGAATATGGGAAGGGAGGGGAGGGGGGAGGGGAGGAGGGGGAGGTTGGGGTGGAGGAAGGGTAATTGGTGGGACCACACCTATGATGCATCTTAGAAGGGTACAGGCGAAACTTACTAAATGCAGAATACAAATGTTTTCATACAATAACAAAGAAAATACCCTGAAGGCTATGTTAAACATAGCCTTTGATGAAAATATTTCAGATTGTATATAAAACCAGCACATTGTACCCCTTGATTGCATTAATGTACGCATCTATGATTTAATAATAAAAAAAAAACAGGGCAGTGCCTGTGGCTTGAGGAGTAGGGCGCCGGCCCCATATACCGGAGGTGGTGGGTTCAAACCTGGCCCCACCAAAAACTGCAAAAAAAAAATAAAAGAAATAACAAAGGCACAGAGAGGTTAACTGGTCTAGAGTCACAAGACTAGTTGATAACATAGCCATTATCTGGAATGCCACAGTCCTAACAGAGTCTAGTTTAAAGGAAAATCTCCCCTTAGGTATCACTCATTTTGCAAAGACCTCTCTCCTTTCTTTTAGTCAGATAAGGCTTCGGCCCCAAAACAGAAACTTCCCCATCCCCCCCCCAAAAAACTGATTAAACATTTCTCCAAAGAAGATAATAGAAATGGCCAATAACAACAAGAAAAACGTGCTACACCACTAGTCATTAGGGAAGTGCAAATCAAAAGCAAAAGGAGAAACTACCTGATACCCACTAGCATGGCTGTAATAAGAAAGACGGACAGGCTTGGTGTCTGTAGCTCAGCGGCTAGGGCACCACATACACAGGAGCTGGTGGGTTTGAATCCAGCCCAGGCCTGCCAAACAACAATGACAACTACAACTTAAAAATAGCCAGGCGTTGTGGCGGGTGCCTATAGTACCAGCTATTTGGGAGGCTGAAGCAAGAGAATCACTTAAGCCAAGAGTTTGAGGTTGCTGTGAGCTGTGACGCTAAGGCACGCTACCCAGAGTGACAGTTTGGGACTCTGTCTCAAAAAAAAAAAAAGAAGACAATAATAACCATTGGAGACAACGTGGAGACACTGGAACTCCCATGCATTGCTGGAGAGGGTGTAAAATGGTGAAACTGCTTTGGAAAAATCTGGCAGTCCTTCAAAAGGTTAAACATAGTTACCATATAAGCCAGCAATCCCACTCCTAGGCGTATGGGGTCTGTCCATAAAGTATTCAGCCATATAATATGAAAAACAGAGAAATACAGGGCTGGATACTCTCTGGACAGCCTTGTATACCCAAGAGAATTAAAACTGTATCCACAAAAAGCCTTGTACACCAAGTCAAGTGCTGTGATGTGCATCTGTAGTCCTGACTATTTGGGAGGGTGACGCAGGAGGATCACTTGGCCCAGGAGTATGAGGCTATACTGTGCTATGATCAGACCTGTGAATAACCACTGCAGTTTGGTTTGGACAATGTAGCAAGACCCCCAGCTCTAAAAAAATTTAGAACCCTGTACACCAATGTTCATAGTAGTATTATTCATAATAACTCCAAAGTGGAAACAGCCCAGTGTTCACCAATTGGTGAATGGATAAATAAAATGGAATATTAATTGGCCATAAAAATATATGAAGTACTGATATATGCCACAATATGGATGAAGTTTTTTGTTGTTGTTGTTTATGTTTTAAGATAGTCTCAGGGCAGTGCCTATGGCTCAGTGAGGAGGGCGCCGGCCCCATATACTGAGGGTGGCGGGTTCCAACATGGCCCCAGCCAAACTGCAACAACAAAAAAAGATAGTCTCAATATGTCGCCCTTGGTAGAGTGCCGTGGCGTCACAGGCCCAGCAACCTCAACCTCTTGGGCTTAAGCGATTCTCTTGCCTCAGCCTCCCACCTAGCTGGGACTAAAGGCACTCACTCACCCAACGCCCAGCTATTTTTTGCTGCAGTTGTCATTGTTTAGCTGGTCCGGGCTGGTTCAGAACCTGCCAGCCTCAGTACCTGCTGGCGCCATAACCACTGTGCTACGGTCGCCAAGCCAACATGGATGGATGAACTTTTAAAACATTACACTATGTAAAAGAAACCAGTCACAAAAGATGACATGATGTATGATTTCATTTATAGGAAATGTCCAGATCAGGCAAATCCATAGAAACACAAAGGAGATCAGTGGTTATAGGGACTGGAGGAGGAAGAGCAGGGAATGAATGCCAATCGCTAAGAGGTTTCTTTATGGGTGATGAAAATGTTCGAAAAAATTAAGACAGTGAGGTAACGCAGTGGCTCACTCCTGTAATCCCAGCATTTGCAAGGCCAAGGCAAGTAGATTGCCGGGGCTCACAGTTTGGAGACCAGCCTGAGCCAGAGTGAGCTCTCTCTAAAAATAGCCGGGCAGTGTGGTAGGTGCCTGTAGTCTCAGCTACTCGGGAGGATGAGGCAACAGAATTGCTTAAACACAGGAGTTCGAGGTTTGAACTCGAACTTGACACCACAGCACGCTACCATGGGTGACGGAGTGAGACTCTGTCTCAAAAAAAAAAAAAAAAAAAAAAGATAGTGATGTTAGTGGCCCAACCTTGTGAATATACTAAAAACCATTGAATTATACTCTTTTTTTTTTTTTTTGAGACAGAGCCTCAAGCTGTCACCCTGGGTAGTGTGCTGTGGCATCACAGCTCACAGCAACCTCCAATTCCTGGGCTCAAGTGAGTCTCCTGCCTCCGCCTCCCAAGTAGCTGTGACTACAGGCACCTGCCACAACGCCCGGCCATTTTTTGGTTGCAGCCGTCATTGTTTGGCGGGCCAGGGCTGGATTCGAACCTGCCAGCTCAGTTATACATGGCTGGCACCTTAGCCCATTGAGCCACAGGCGCCGAGCCAAATTATACTCTTAAAAAGGGTAAATTTTATGACCTATCAATTATATCTTAATAAAATTGTTAACTTTTTTTTTTTAAGCCTCAAAAACCATCCTCCTCTCACAACAGTAAGTGCCTACTGGAGGCTGGGAACAGGCATCAGGAAGCCCCCTTCCCTCCTGAGAGCAGACAGACCTACATGTGGTCTAGCCCTGTGGGTAGGGTGGTAACAACCTCCTCACACCTGACACACAGTGCCCCAACACTCCCACCTCCCTCACTCAAGAGAGCACAACAATGTGCAAATAAGAATAACAGCATAGGGCTGGGTGTGGTGGTTCACACCTGTAATCCTAGCACTCTGGGAGACCAAGGCATACAGACTGATTGAGCTCAGGAGTTCAAAACCAGCCTGAGCAAAAGCGAGGCCCCATCTCTTAAAAAATAGATTGGCGGGCTCAGCGCCTGTGGCTCAACAGGCTAAGGCGCCAGCCACGTATACCCGAGCTGGCGGGTTCAAATCCAGCCCAGACCCGCCAAACAACGACAGCTGCAACCAAAAAATAGCTGGGAGTTGTGGTGGGCGACAGTGGTTCCAGCTACTTGGGAGGTGGAGGCAGGAGCATCACTTGAGCCCAGGAGTTGGAAGTTGCTGTGAGCCGTGATGCCACAGCTCTCTACCCAGGGTGACAGCTTGAGGCTCTGTCTCAAAAAAAATAGATTGGCGGGTGGCGCCTGTGGCTCTAGCGGCTAAGGCGCCAGCCACATACACCAGAGCTGGCAGGTTCGAATCCAGCCTAGGTCTGCTAAACAATGACAACTACAACTAAAAAATAGCTGGGTGTTATGGCAGGCACCTGTAGTCTCAGCTACTCGGGAGGCTGAGGCAAGAGAATTGCTTAAGCCCAGGAGTTAGAGGTTGCTGAGAGCTGTGTGATGCCACAGCACTCTACCGAGGGCGATAAAGTGAAACTCTAGATCTCTACAAAAAAAAAGAAAAAAAAAAGCAGCATATATTCTAAACTTACTTGCTCTGAGAATAACTGCATACCTAATTAAGAGAAACACCTCTCATCTGATTGCCAAGTCTGATATTATGTAAGAAGTGATTCACACGGTTTTTAGAGTAGGAGTTTACCAAAACAGCTTCTTAAATTCTGTGCTAGAATCAAAGCTTGAGTGAAACAACTAACAATGAAGGCTATCACTTACCAAGTGTTTACTATGTGGCAGGTACTATTCTGTTTTACAAGTATTAATATTAACTTGATTAACCTTTCCACTAACCCTACAAGCTAGGTGCTATTATCCCCATTTTACAGATGAACAAACTGAGTTAACTCATTAGCCCAAAGATATGAGGACAGTTAGGCTTCAGATGCAGGCAGTTAGACTCCTGAGTCTGCAATAGCAACACTACTCTACTTCCATGTATTCCTACTGCTAGGATGACCACCATGGAAAGGTGACTGTCAATTAGACTTGTATGCCACACAGCAACTGGCCAACAGCTCCAGGACATGTGCCTAACATCCTCCAGGGAACCATAAACCACTTGCTTTAGCACATGGGCAGGCATTCCAACCCTACTCTAACTACAGGCTCTCTGTTCTGGGGTAAATCCTGCTCCATGGCAAATGGAACTATGGATTGTAGACAGGTAAAGAGACTGGAAGCTAAACACACAAGAGACCACTAAAGGCTCGGCGCCTGTGGCTCAACGGGCTAAGGCGCCAGCCACGTACACCTGAGCTGGCAGGTTCGAATCCAGCCCGGGCCCGCCAAAAAACGACGGCTGCAACCAAAGAATGGCCGGGCATTGTGGTGGGCGCCTGTACTCCCAGCTACTTGGCAGGTGGAGACAGGAGACTCGCTTGAGCCCAGGAATTGGAGGTTGCTGTGAGCTGTGATGCCACAGCACTCTATCCAGGTTGACAGCTTAAGGCTCTGTCTCAAAAAAAAAAAAAAAAAAAAAAAGATCAATATAGCACTGTGTGAAATGTCAAAATCCATTAACCAAAGAGAAGTGGTTAATAATCATAGTATAAAGTGAAGGAGCTAGCTCCATGCCTGTAGCTCAAGCGGCTAGGATGCCAGCCACATACACGGGGCTGGTGGGTTAGAATCCAGCCCAGGCCTGCCAAACGACAACTACAACAACAACAAAAAAATACCCGGGCATTGTTGCGGGTGCCTGTAGTCCCAGCTCCTTGGGAGGCTGAGGCAAGAGAATTGCTTGAGCCCAGAAGTTTGAGGTTACTGTGAGCTGTGATGCCATAGCACTCTACCCAGGGCAACAGCTTGAGGCTCTGTCTCAAAATAAATAAATAAAGTGAAGGAGCTAAGAAAATTTCACCCCAAAATATGATTCCTTGGTATAAAGATTATTTTGAATTAAAGGCTATTCATAATCACTCTGAACGAAGATTTCCCTCTATCTACCTAAAATCTTAAAGAGCTGCTAGACTTATCACATGCTAATAGACCTGGCCCAAAGGTCATCTGAAGCGCAATACCTATCTCTCAGATTAATTTACTAATCAATCAGTTTCCCTCCATCTACCCATCCCTCCCCCCCAGCAACTTGCTATACCTATACTTTCCAGTTTCTCTCCCCCCTCCCTTCTAAAAGGCATCTTTAAAAGCCACTATCACTGAAACCTTGGGAAAACATTCTTGTGCTTCCCCCCATGAGCATGGTATTTTGAAATAAACCTTTCTCTTATTAAGCTACCATAACTGTGAGTTGATCTTTTCAACAAACAAACCTCGGGGGAAAGGGCAAGTTTCCCCGAGACCCCTTCAAAACCAAGAGTATACATGCATTTTATGAAATCAGAGGTATGTCTACAATATGGAAATCAGTGCACAATATATTATTAAGGTAAGAAAAAATGCATGTTGTAAAATGACATATTTTTATCTCATTTTTGTTTTAAAAACAAATGAAAGAATCCTACCCACACCAACGTTTGTTTATATACATATGAACTATGTAGATATACGAACTGGTAACTATATCTATGAATATGTGGTGTAAGTAAAAAGGCTACGAAAAGTACACACCAGACCACAAACTTTCATTTTTTACTTTAAATATTTTTGGCTTGCCATATTATTTACCTTTGTTTTAAGCATATGTTGTTTTTAAGTAATAAAATACTGAATATAATAGTGCCAGCTGCTTGGAAGGCTAAGGCGGGAGGATCGCTTAAACCCAGCAGTTCTAGGCGTGGCACCTGTGGCTCAACGGGCTAAGGCGCCAACCATGTACACCTGAGCTGGCGGGTTCGAATCCAGCCTGGGCCAGCCAAACAACAATGACGGCTACAACCAAAAAATGGCCGGGCGCTGTGGCAGGCACCTGTAGTCCCAGCTACTTGGGAGGCGGAGGCAAGAGACTCACTTGAGCCCAGGAATTGGAGGTTGCTGTGAGCTGTCATGTCACAGCACTCTATCCAGGGTGACAGCTTGAGACTCTGTCTCAAAAAAAAAAAAAAAAAAAAGGCTTGGTGCCTATGGCTCAACGGGCTAAGGCGCCAGCCACGTACACCTGAGCTGGCGGGTTTGAATCCAGCCTGGACCCGCCAAACAACGACAGCTGCAACCAAAAAATGGCCGGGTGCTGTGGCGGGTGCCTCTAGTCCCAGCTACTTGGGAGGCAGAGGCAAGAGACTCGCTTGAGCCCAGGAATTGGAGGTTGCTGTGAGCTGTGATGCCACAGCACTCTATCCAGGGCGACAGCTTGAGGCTCTGTCTCAAAAAAAAAAAAAGAGAATGTGGCCCAGCTGACACCTGGCATGAAACCCTGAGCAGAGACCCAGCCAAGCCAGCCTGGACTCCCAGGGTATGGAAACTGTGAGGCAATAAATACATGTGCTGATGTAAAAAAAAAAAACAACCCAGCAGTTCTAGTCTGTAGTAAAAATACCTGTGAGTAGCAAGTGCAGACTAGGCTAGACAAAATGAAATCTCACCTTTAAAAAACCAAAACCACAGGGCGGCGCCTGCAGCTCATCGAGTAGGGCGCCAGCCCCATATACCAAAGATGGCATGTTCAAACCTGGCCTTGGCTGAACTGCAAAAACAGAAAAATAGCTGGACACTGTGGCAGGCGCCTGTAGTCTCAGCTACTTGGGAGGCTGAGGCAGGAGAATCGCTTGAGCCCAGGAGTTGGAGGTTGCTGTGAGCTGGAATGCCACAGGCACCCTACCCTGCCAGGGTAACAGCTTGAGGCTCTGTCTCAAAAAAAAAACTAAAATCAAAAAACCTGATGCAAAAAGATACAAGGTATCTTCAATCTCTAAGAAAAACAGCAATCAAGCTCTAAGGAAGGAAAATGGGAAGACGACTATAGCAGGCCTTGTGCTATATCATACAGAAGCAGGCTTTCTGCTCACACTTTATGAAAATAGTAGCAAGGATTTTGCAAATTTAAGGATAAATTACCCAAGGAAAAATGGGTAAGCAAGACAAACTCACACTATTCAATTCTATATTTAAGTCTCAAAGAGCTACAATATTCCAACATCCTAGTATAGAAAGCCAAATATTATATCCCCCAAAGTAAACTACTAAAAGAGAAAATACTTAGATCTGATAAATAAACTAAGCTATAGGTTTGAGGTGGTGATGTTTCTATTTCTATGTTTGGTGAAACTGCCAAGTGGAATTTAAAAGAAGGAAGATGAATTAGGAAATGGCAAACTGAGTGGCGCCTGTGGCTCAAGGAGTAAGGCGCCGGCCCCATATGCCGAGGGTGGCCGGTTCAAACCGAACCCTGGCCAAAAAACTGCAAAAAAATAAAATAAAATAAAGGAAATGGCAAGCTAAGAAGCAACATGTAGGATTTTCAAAAACATGAATATTTTCTCTATGAACACACACCTCTGATCTGAAAGAATGTATAATCAAAGAGTGTTACAATGTAAGAATTGTCTTGTTAGATATTTAAAAATCAAAATAGATATGATTTTTTAACTCTTCACTCTAGGACCCACCCTTCCAAGCCACAAATATTCTTGCAACACCTTAAATTCATTTTAGCTCCTTCCCAAATAAGTTTAAATTAAATTCTTTTAAAACACCTGAGAGCAGCACCTGTGGCTCAGTGGGTACAGCACCGGCCCCATATACCGAGGGTGGTGGGTTCAAACCCAGCCCTGGCCAAACCACAACAAAAAAATAGCTGGGCGTTGTGGCGGGCACCTGTAGTTCCAGCTACTCGGGAGACTGAGGCAAGAGAATCACCCAAGCCCAGGAGGTTGCTGTGAGCTGTGTGACACCGCGGCACTCTACTGAGGGCAATAAAGTTAGACTCTGTCTCCACACACACACACAAAAAAAAAAGCAAAAAAAAAAACACCTGAGATCAGGGTGGTGCCTGTGGCTCAAAGGAGCAGGGCACTGGCCCCATATGTCAGAGGTGGCGGGTTTAAACCCAGCCCTGGCCAAAAAAACCCCCTGCAAAATAAATAAATAAAATAAAACACCTGAGATCGGACTGCACCTGAGGGTCAAAGGAGTAGAGTGCCGGCCCCATATACCAGAGTTGGCGGGTTCAAACCCGGCCCCTGCCAAAAACTGCAAAAATAAATAAAACACCTGATATTAGGCAGCGCCTATGGCTCAGTGAGTAGGGTGCTGGCCCCATACACTGAGGGTGGCGGGTTCAAACCCAGTCCCAGCCAAACTGCAAAAAAAAAAAAAAAAAAAAAAGATAGCCAGGGGAGGCACCTGTGGCTCAAAAGAGTAGGGCACCAGCCCCGTATGCCGGAGGTGGTGGGTTCAAACCCAGCCCCAGGCAAAAACTGAAAAAAAAAAAAAAAAAAAAAATAGCCAAGCGTTGTGGACGGCGTCTGTAGTCCCAGTTACTTGGGAGGCAGAGGCAGAATCGCTTAAGCCCAGGAGTTAGAGGTTGCTGTGAGCTGTGATGCCATAGCACTATATCCAGGGTGACAGCTTGAGGCCCTGTCTAAAAAAAAAAAAAAAAATAGCTGGGCATTGTGGCGGGCACCTGTGGTCCCAGCTCCTTGGGAGGCTGAGGCAGGAGAATTGCCTAAGCCCAAGGAGCTGGAGGTTGCTGTGAGCAGTGAGGCCACAGCACTCTACTGAGGGCGATAAAGTGAGATTCTGTCTCTAAAAAAAAGAAAAACAAACACCTGGGATCTTGAATCAAAACTTAGCCTAGCCATATCACCACGAGGACGATTATGGCACTAGGAACTGAACATAAACAGCTGCCTGTTTTCCCACAGAAGTGTAGAAAGAAGAAAACCAAAAGTAAATAAATCAGTGCTGTGGGAATGTAACTGAGTAAGCAAGAGTAGCCCAAAAACTCAGTCCACACAATCTGGGCAATCTACAAGTCTTACAGGATGACCTATTTTAATTCCCACATTCGGAAAGCCCAGAATCGTATCAACAAGCAGAAGAATTCAATAGGATGGGATGTGATTCTCCTTTCTTGACCTCCCAGGTTGCAGCGGTCTGGATTTATTTGTGTTTGTTTGTGGTTTCCACATCACATGCGGTTTTTAGGCCAGACTTTGCTCCACCTAGTGGAACTACAAAGGATGGTTTAAAAGGGAGGTGCCTACAAGCCAGACTTCAGCAGTCTATTGCAGGCCACCCAGTAGTGGGTCACCTGATCCTCCACCATGACTCTCCAGCACTCAGTGGCTGCTCTTACTGGCTGTGTAGTTATGGTGTCATCTGTGGTATCCACGACAGGCACTGTAGGGGGTAAGGAATGACCCACGTCATTATATTATCTGGATCCTGATAGATGTACTAACAATTGAAGGCAAGAAAAGAAGGGGTCCTCTCAGGGTTATGGAAGGCCGGGTATTCAAAAAGTAGTTAGAATTTTTGGATTTTTGTCTTTTGTTTTTTTAGAGACAGGGTCTCACTCTGTCACCCAGAATGACTGCCCGGAGTACAGTGGCATGATCATAGCTCATTGCAACCTTCAACTCCTGGGCTCAAATGATCTTTCTGCCTCACCCTCCCAAGTAGCTGAGACTAAGGCATCTACTACCATGCCTGCCTAATTTTTCAAACTGTTTTACTTTTGTTGAGATGGGGCTTCACTATATTGTTGCCCAGGCTGGTCTTGAACTACTGGCTTCAATCTATTCTCCCATCTCAGTCCCCCAAAGTGCAGGGATTATAGGTGCAAGCCAACATGCCTAGCCTAGTAGTTGGAATTTTGAATCTAAAGCCATCCGAGATAGCCCCAGGATCCATAGAGACTTTCCTGCTAGTGCCAAATACCCACTGATGAGCTGCATCCTGGGGCCTACAAAGAAGGCCCCTCTCTAGACACAGCCATCCAGGACATTTAGCTTCCCTTGAGGCAGACCATGAGAACATCTAATGGTTTTTGTAGGCTGAGTGTGCACGAGAGTAAACTAACTTTCCTGAGGCCAAAAATCAGAGCAGAGACTTGGAAGAGGAAAGGAAAAAGTTCTAAGAACCTGACTCAGTTCAGATCAGTTATAGGACTATGGAGAACACTAAAAAGAAATTAACCAGCCATCCTGCTTTCACTGGGGCAGAAAACAAAACCATGTTTGTTTTTTTTTTTGAGACAGAGTCTCACTTTGTCGCCCTCAGTAGAGAACTGCAGCATCACAGCTCACAGCAACCTCACTCTTGGGCTTAAGCAATTCTCTTGCTTCAGCCTCCCAAGTAGCTGGTGCCCGCCACAACGCCCGGCTATTTTTCTGTTGCAGTTGTCCTTGGTACTTAGCTGGCCAAGGCTGGGTTCGAGCCCACCAGCCTCGGTGTATGTGGCTGGCACCGTAACCACTGTGCTATGGACCTGAGCTCAAAACCATGTTCTTAAAATACAGCCATAGGGCAGATCAAAGCAAGAGGAAAAAAAGTTCGAGACTGAGTGAACAGGGCTGGGCAAGGTGGTACACACTCACAACCCTAGCACTCTGGGGGGCTGAGGTGGGATTGAACTCAGGAGTTTGAGCTAGAGTCAGACCCCATCTCTAAAAATAGCCAGGTGTTGTGGTGGACGCCTGTAGTCCCTGCTACTCAGGAGGCTGAGGCAAGAGAATCATTTGAACCCAAGAGTTTGAGGTTGCTGTGAGCTATGATGACAAGTACTCTACCCAGGGTGACAAAGTGAGACTCTGTCTCAAAAATAAATATAAATTCAGCGGCACCCATAGCTCAGTGGGTAGGGCGTCACCCACATACACCAAGGCTGGCAGGTTTCGGTCTAGGCCAGCTAAAACAACAATGACAGCTGCAACAACAACAAAAAAAATAGCCGGGCATTGTGGCATGTGCCTGTAGTCCCAGCTACTTGGGGGGTTGAGGCAAGAGAACTGCTTAAGCCCAAGAGTTTGAGGTTGCTGTGAGCTGTGACACCAAAGCACTCTACTGAGGGTGACAAAGTAAGACTCTGTCTCCACATACACACACACACAAAAGGGCGGCGCCTGTGGCTCAAAGGAGTAGGGCGCCAGCACCAAATGCCGGTGGAGGTGGCAAGTTCAAACCCAGCCCCGGCCAAACACAGCAGAGTGAAAAAAAAAAAAAAAAGCTTAAAACTGTCCCACCTAAAACTTATTGTTCTAGGTTATTTCATACACATCACACTGCTATATTCTCTCTTTGTAAGAATGCTGATCTCAGTCTACTATAATGAACAGGAGCTGGTAAGGCGATGTAGCAGGAGCCACTAAACCAGGGTTTCTCTCTACCTCGGCACTACTGACACTCTGGCCCAAACAACCCTGTGTTGTGGAAGGCTGTCCTGAGCATGTAGAATGTTTAGCAGAATCTCTGGCCTTCACCCACCAGATGCCAGGAGGACACCCAAGTTGAGACACCCAAAAATATATCCAGACACTGACAGATATCTTCTAGAGGGGCAAAACTGTCCCAAATTGAGAACCACTATTCAGAAGACACAGTTTGGCCAGGCGTGGTGGCTCACGCCTGTAGTCCCAGCGCTATGGGAGGCCAAGGCGGGTGGATTTCCCAGTGCTCACAGAGTTCAAGACCAGCATAAGCATGAGTGAGCCAGAGTGAAAGACCCCATCTCTACCACCAGGAAAGAACACCGCCGGGCACTGTGGCGAGGAATCACTACAAGGAAGGACAATGGATTAAAAAAAAAGACATAGGTTCACCAAGAAAAATTATCTACATGGGTAAAAGATAACAAAGACAAGCCTAAACTGAGATATATTAAAGAATTAAGGAAGTCACTTTCAAACTCTTCAGATCTCGGTTTCTGAACTTAGTCTGGGAGTTGACACCAACCACAATACACTCTGAGAACCCCAAATAACAATAACAGTGATAGGGCAGCACCTTTGGCTCAGTGAGTAGGGCGCTGGCCCCATATACTGAGGGTAGTGGGTTCAAACCCAGCCTTGGCCAAACTGCAACAAGAAAATAGCCGGGCGTTGTGGCCGGTACCTGTAGTTCCAGCTGCTCAGGAAGATGAGGCAAGAGAATCACCTAAGCTCAGGAGCTGGAGGTTGCTTCTACCAAGGGCAATAAAGTGCGATTCTATCTCAAAAATAAATAAATAAATAAACAAAATAATAGTGATAATTATTATTATTCTAAAGAATCATTTGACTAGGCTCAGCACCTGTGGCTCAAGTGGCTAAGGCGCCAGCCACGTACACCTGAGCTGGCAAGTTCGAATCCAGCCCGGGCTTGCCAAACAACAATGACGCTGCAACCAAAAAATGGCCGGGCATTGTGGTGGGCGCCTGTAGTCCCAGTTACTTGGGAGGGAGAGGCAAGAAACTCACTTGAGCCCACGAGTTGGAGGTTGCTGTGAGCTGTGATGCCATGGCACTCTACCCAGGGTGACAGCTTGAGGCTCTGTCTCAAAAAAATAAATAAATAAATAAATAATCATTTGACTGTATTTCAAGAGCTTTATCTATGTCTTTCCATCTCACAATAACCTCATAAGTATATAGGAATACTAGTGTAATACCAGTATAAAGTACACACTGGTATTAGTCCCTTTTTATAGATAAGAAAACTATGGTACAAAGAGAATAACTTGCTCAAGAAAAGTGCCACATTTGGAATTCAAGTGAACTTGGTGTCCATGACTTAATCACTATGTTAAGACTATAACAAACCCTATGCCAGAAAGGTGCTAGTCACCACTGGACAACATGTAGTCATTAACCACATGTAGCTATTTTAAATTGATTAAAATTAAATATCATACCACTTTGGGAAACAATTTGACAGTTCCTCAAAAGATTACATACAGAATTACCATATGATGCAGCAATTCCATAGTTAGGTATATACTCAAGAGAACTGAAAACATTTGCCCACACAAAAATTTGTGCACCTGTGCTCACAGCAGCGTTATTCATAAGATTCAAACAGTGGAGACAACCCAAATGCCCATCAACCAAATGGGTTGATTGGTTCTATTAATATTCCATTATATAGTAGTTACATGAAAGCAAACGAATATATATAATCCATATAATGGAATATTAGAATGAGAATTAGAAATATTAATTAGAATTAATTGAACTATAATTAATGGAATATTAATGGAATCCATATAATGGAATATTAATCAACCATAAAAAGGAATTTTGTACTGATACACGATAAATAAAACATGAATGAACCTTGAAAACATTATGCTAAGTGAAAAAAGTCACATAGTGTGTGATTCCTTTTCTATGAAATGTCCAGGATAGGCAAATCCATATAAACGGAAAATAGATTAGTGGTTGCTCTGGGCTGGAGGAAGAGAGGGTGGAATGAAGAGTGACTGCTAATGGCCATGGGGTTTCTTTTAGGGATGATAAAAATGTAAAAATTAGACAGCAGGCCAGGCACAGTGGCTCACACCTGTAATCCAGCACTTTAAGAGGCTGAGAAAGGGGGAGCCACCCAAGCCTGGGAGTTTGAGGCTCGAGGGAGCCATGATGATGCCACTGCATTCTAGCCTAGAAGAGCAAGACCTAGTCTCAAAAAAAATAAAAAAAAAGAGGCTTGGCGCTCCTAGCACAGTGGTTATAGAGCCAGCCACATACACTGAAGGTGGCGGGTTTGAACCTGGCCCGGGCTAAACAACTACAACAAAAAAATAGCCAGGTGTTGTGGCAGGTGCCTGTAGTCCCAGCTACTTGGGAGGCTGCAACAATAGAATCACTTAAGCCCAAGAGTTTGAGGTTGCTGTGAGCGGTGATGCCACAGCACTCTACTAAGAGCGACATAGTGAGACTCTGACTCAAATAAAATTAAATAGTTAAAAACTCAGTTCCTCAGTTATCCCAGCCACAATTTCAAGTGCTTAATGGCCACATGTGGCTAAGTGTCTACTGAATTGACAGCACAGATAGAGGTCATTTCCAGTATCACAGAAGTTCCACTGGTTGGCCAGCCTTAGACAAATGGATGAAAAGCCTTTCTTTCAAGTTTCACCTATTTTCATGCTCTTCTATATACCTACACAAAAGGCCTCTGACACAGACTATCTACCACCACCACACACATCCTCCACTCTCACTCTTCACATTGGAATGCACTTTTCCCCTTCTACAGATATCCTACTCATTCTCTTTTTTTTTTTTTGAGACAAAGCCTCAAGCTGTCCCCCTGGATAGAGTGCTGTGGCGTCACAGCTCACAGCAACCTCCAATTTCTGGGCTCAAGCGAGTCTCCCACCTCTGCCTCCCAAGTAGCTAGGGCTACAGGCGCCCACCACAATGCCCGGCCATTTTTTGGTTGCAGCCGTCTTTGTTGTTTGGCGGGCCCGGGCTGGATTCGAACCCCCCAGCTCGGGTGTACATGGCTGAAGCCTTAGCCCGTTGAGCCACAGGTGCCAAGCCTCCCTACTCATTCTCATTAGCCTTGAAAGACCTATCCAAAGGTTTCTTTCTCCATGAAGGTCTTCCTAGATCCCCATCTCCCTCTTGCCCTTGCAGAATCAATAGCTCCTGCTGTTCTTTGTTTGCATTTCCATGTCAGCATTAATCCCTCTGGCTTATAATTCTTGGTGTGTGTTATCTGTCCTTTCCATATGATTACCAATTCCTTGAGGACAAGGATTCTGTTACTCATGTGATGGTTCCCAGAGCCTAGCAGTAATAGCCTGCTACAAAGCACAGACATTTCAGTAAATGTCTATTCTTTGAATTCTAATGAATTCCACTGAAACGATTTACAGAAACTCAAGGGGCTGATTTTAGACAAGCACTCTCGGTGGTATATCCAACAGACTAAGAAAAGAAGGTAAGAGAGGATTTGAATCTGTAAGTCTCATATTCCCTATGCAAGAAGGAATAATGGTGATAGCACTGAAATACCATTTGTAAGAAAAAAGAATGGATAGGCCTTCTAGACTGATAACTGGAGCAATGAAGGCAAAGCAAGGTGAGGTGGGAAGCCAAAGGGTGCACGTGTACTACTGAGGTTGGTGGGAAAAAAATAGCAGAACTGGGACCCTCATCTAGCTCAAAGTTTTCAGCTTGGTAGAGGAAATATAAGGACTTTATATCACTAGAGATTTGTGCATAGACCACTGGCTGGGCTACCTGATGGAAACACATTTCTAACACAACTTTCTTTTAAATAGCATAGTCATATATTCTGGTTAAAGCTAAACAGTAGAAAAAAAGAAGGTAGGCTTGGCACCCATAGCTCAGTGAGAAGGGTGCCGGAGGCTGGCAGGTTCGATTGAGCCCAGCCCAGGCCAGCTAAACAATGACAATTGCAACCAAAAAATAGCTGGGTGTTGTGGCAGGCGCCTGTAGTCCCAGCTACTCAGGAGACTGAGGCAAAAGAATCGCTTAAGCCCAAAAAGTGTGAGGTTGCTATGAGCTGTGATGCCATCGCACGCTACTGAGGGCAACGCAGTAAGACTCTGTCTCAAAAAAAGTAGTAGTAAGCCAGGTGCAGGTGCGGTGGCTCCTACCTATAATCCTAGCACTTTGGGAGGCTGAGGAAGGTGGATCACCTGAGCTCAGGAGTTCCAGACTAGCCTGAGCAAAATGAGACTCTGTCTCTACTAAAACTAGAAAAAACTAGCCAGGTGTTGTGGCAGGTGCCTGCAGTCCCATTTACTTGAGAGGCTGAGGTAAGAGGATTGCTCGAGCTCAAGAGCAGGTTGCTCTTGAGGTTGCTGTGAGCTATGACGCCACAGCACTCAACCCTATGGAGACTGAGTAAAACTGTCTCAAAAAAATAAGTAAATAGGGTTGGTGCCTGTGGCTCAGTGAGTAGGGTGTCGGCCCCATATACACCGAGGGTGGTGGGTTCGGACCCACCCCAGCCAAACTGCAACAAAAAATAGCGGGTATTGTGGTGGGCACCTGTAGTCCCAGCTACTCGGGAGGCTGAGGCAAGAGAATCGCCTAAGCCCAAGAGCTGGAGGTTGCTGTTAGCTGTGATGTCATAGCACTCTACTGAGGGTGACAAACTCTACCCCTAAAAAAAAAAAAAAAAAAAAAAATTAGGAAAAAGGAAACTCTATGTATTACAATCATAATTTAACTAGAAGAAACAAATGCCAAGCCTTTACTGTTTGAAGACTCAGCTGTTTTTTCATACTATATAGACTTAAAGAATCACATCTGCTAGTTCCACTGTCTTAACCTATGAGAGAATTAAATCTAAGTTAAAGCAAGAAATGGCCGTTCCAAGCCATGTATGGTGGTTCTTGCCTATAACCCCAGCAATTAGGGAGGCCAAGGAGGGAGGATTGCCTGAGGCCAAGAGTTTGAGACCAGCCTAAGCAACATAGCAAACAAGTAAAATAAAATAATTCCCCAAACATGGAGGTGTCCACCTATAGTTCTAGCTACTCAAAAGGCTGAGGCAGGACGTCCCCTTGAGCCCAGGAGATCGAGGTGGCAATGAGTTATAATCGTACCACTGCACTCCAGCCTGGGTGACAGAGTGAGATGATGTGTCAACGAACAAATGAAAAAGGAATAGCTGTTCCCAGGGTAGAGACAGTAACTGAAAGCAAGCCACTTAACATAGTCTATTTCCGATATTAAATGTGTATATATAAAAAGATATTTAATAGATTCATTTTGGGGGTGGGGGGAAATGCAATGCATTTTTAATGCAGAATGAGTACAGCAAGTCTTCCTCACTTCAGAATTAGCTGAAAGTCACTGTTGAAATAAGAACGCCACCTGTGGCTCAGTGAGTAGGGCGCTGGCCCCATATACCCAGGGTGGCTAATTCAAACCCGGCCCCGGTCAAAGTGCAACAAAAAAAATGGCTGGGGCTCGGTGCCTGTGGCTCAAGAGGCTAAGGCGCCAGCCACAAACACCTGAGCTGGGGGTTCGAATCCAGCCCGGGCCTGCCAAACAACAATGATGGCTGCAACCAAAAAATAGCCAGGCGTTGTGGCAGGCACCTATAGTCCCAACTACTCGGGAGACTGAGACAAGAGAATCACCTAAGCCCAAGAGCTGAACATTGCTGTGAGTTGTGACACCACAGGACTCTACCGAGGGCAACAAAGTGAGACTCTGTCTCTTAAAAAAAAAAAGAGACAAAAGAAAGAAAGAAAAGGAAATAAGAACAGGGAGGCTGGGCCGGGTGGCTTACCCCTGTAATCCCAACACTCTGGGAGGCCAAGGGTGGTGTAGATTGCCTGAGCTCAGGAGTTTGAGACCAGCCTGAGCAAAGAGAGAGACTCCGTCTCCAAAAAATAGCTGGGCCATTGTGGCAGGTGCCTGTAGTCCCAACTCAAGAGGACCACTGTGAGCTCAAGAGTTTGAGGTTTCCGTGAGCTAAGTACCCTACCCAGGGCAACAAAGAGAGACTGTCTCAAAAAAACAAAAAAGGGCGGTGCCTGTAGCTCAGCTAGTAGGGTGCCAGCGGGTTCAGGCCCAGTCTCAGCCGAACTGCAAAAATAGCCGGGCGTTGTGGCAGGTGCCCATAACAGCTACTGGGGAAGCTGAGGCAAGAGAATCACCTAAGCCCAGGAGCTGGAGGTGGCTGTGAGCTGTGTGACACCACAGTACTCTACTGAGGGTGATAAAGTGAGACTCTGTCTCTACAAAAAAAACAAACAAACAACAGGATTTTTTTCTTCCTTGCTAATTTGTACAAGCAAAAACCAAAAAACCTATATTAACTAAATTGTGGTGGATTCAGAGTTAATAATTATATAATAACTTCCAAAGGTTAACATTAAAAACACAAATCTCACTATTGGTATCTAGTGCTCATGGACAGAAAGTGACAGGGTATGAAGTAGGGGATGCGGGTGCACTAGAGATGTTGGGGTTAAGGGTACAAAAAGGGGTTAAGAAGACTACTACTGGGCGCCAGCCCCATATACCGAAGGTGGCGGGTTCAAACCCGGCCTCGGCCAACCTGCAAAACAGAAAAATAGGGCGGTGCCTGTGGCTCAAAGGAGTGGGGCGCCGGCCCCATATGCTGGAGGTGGCGAGTTCAAACCCAGCCCCGACCAAAAACTGCAAAAAAAACAAAAAAAACAAAAAACAGAAAAATAGCCGGACGTTGTGGTGGGCGCCTATAGTCCCAGCTACTCAGGGAGGCTGAGGCAAGAGAATCGCCTAAGCCCAGGAGATGCAGGTTGCTGTGAGCTGTGTGACGCCACGGCACTCTACCAAGGGTGATAAAGTGAGACTCTGTCTCTACAAAAAAAAATTCTATAGAGTGCAATGGCATCACAGCTCACAGCAACCTCCAACTCTTGAGCATAAGTGTCTCAGCCTCCCAAGTAGCTGAGACTACAAGCACCTGCCACAACACTTGGCTACTTTTTTTGTGGTAGTTGTCATTGTTAAGTTTAGCAGGCCTGGGCCGGGTTTGAACCTGCCAACCCAGGTTTATGTGGCCAGGGCCCTAACCACTGAGCATGGGGGCTAAGCCAAAAAGTTCATTCTATATTTGGTTCTCTCAATACCTATACTTAATTTTACCAATCCTGAGGATTATAAATTTCTAGTGGACAAAGAAAATGTATTGTTTCTACCAGTTTCTCATTTCCACGGGGAAAACAAAGAACCCCAACAATGGCTAAAATGGAAGAATCCCAAATCCAGAAAAGATACTATACTGGGACGGAAAATGAGCTTCATTCCTTTACATTCTTTCTTTTTCTGAGACAGAGTCTCACTCTGTCACCCTAGGTAGAGTGATGTGGCTCAAACTCCTGGGCTCAAGCAATCCTCTTGCCTCAGCCTCCCAAGGAGCTGGAACTACAGGCATCCACCATGATGCCCAACTAATTTTTCTATTTTTAGTAGAGATGGGCTCTCACTCTTTCTCAGGCTGGTCTAAACACCTCAGCTCAAGCAATCTTCCCACCTCGGCCTCTCAGAGTGCTAGGATCAGAGGCTTGAACCACCACACCCAGCTTCACATGTTACTTCTAATATATATTATGAGGGAAAATTAGGTACTTCAACAGATAAATGGATAAGCAAATTGTGGTGATATATGCAATAGAATGTTATCTAGCCATAAAAAAGAATAAAGTTGCTTGGTGCCTGTGGCTCAAGGGGCTAAGGTGCCAGCCCTGTACACCTGAGCTGGCGGGTTCAAATCCAGCCCAAGCCCGCCAAACAACAATGACAGCTGCAACCAAAAAAAATAGCCGGGCGTTGTGGTGGGCACCTGTAGTCCCAGCTACTTGGGAAGCGGAGGCAAGAGACTCACTTGAGCCCAGGAATTGGAGGTTGCTGTGCGCTGCAATGCCACAGCACTCTATCCAGGGTGACAGCTTGAGGCTCTGTCTCAAAAAAAAAAAAAAAAAAAAAAAAGAATGAAGTACTGGTACATGCTACAATGTGGATGAACCTTGAAAACAATATGCTAAATTAAAAGAAGCCAGACTCGAAAGAACACATATTGTAGGATTCCACTTACGTGAAATATCCAGAATAAATCCATAGAGACAGAAAGCAGATTGCTGGTTGCCAAAGGATGGCGGAAAAGGGGAAACAGGAAGTAACTGCTTAATGGGGATAGGGTTTTCTCTTGGGGTAATGAAAATGTTTTGGAACTAGACAGAGGTGGTGCTTGCACAACATTGTGAATGTACTAAATACTATTGAATTGTTCACTTTAAAATGGTTAATTGTAAAATTCATTAAAAATATTTTTTTAAGGCTCGGCGCCTGTGGCTCAACAGGCTAAGGCGCCAGCCACGTACACCTGAGCTGGCGGGTTCGAATCCAGCCCGGGCCTGCCAAACAACGACGGCTGCAACCAAAAAATGGCCGGGCGTTGTGGCGGGCACCTGTAGTCCCAGCTACTTGGGAGGCAGAGGCAGGAGACTCGCTTGAGCCCAGGAATTGGAGGTTGCTGTGAGCTGTGATGCCAAAGCACTCTACCCAGGGCAACAGCTTGAGGCTCCGTCTCAAAAAAAAATAAAATAAAATAAAAAAATAAAAATAAAAAAATTTTTTAAGACAGAAGATACTAATGAGCAAAATAAGATGTATTTGTGACAGCCTTTAAACTTTTAGGGAAAAGATGAAAAATTTGGGGGCATTGTTTCTGCTCTCGATCACATGAACTTCAAGCACTAAGTTGTATAGACTTTGTCATTACACTGTGTGTGCATGACTTTCTGTAAAATAAAACAGGGAAGAGAACAGAAAGTGAAGAGAAGATAATGGTAAAGCCTTGCCAAATGCAAGAAAGGAGGGGTGATTCCCCTCCCCCACTGTACCCCACCCAACTTGGCACCAGGAGTAACACTCCCATTAGGGTTTCGAAATGCCAGCTGGAGCTGGAATCAGCACGAGCAAGCTTCTCTAAATGGATAAAGAGCAAGCCACCCAGCAAGAAAAGCTAGGGTGCTCCACTTGCCGCCCATATTGGCATCGGAAACACCCTTTGCTCAAAAACCCTAAGCTGGCTCAGATTGGCATCAGTGACTTGCTTGCTCTCCCAGGCCAGCCAGCCCAACAGCACAAGCTCCTTACAGCTCAGTGTGCTCCTCCTCCTGAGGGGTTCCACTGTACTTCATCACACCTGACTTTCAAGATCTTACCTCCAACAACCTGCTTCCAAGGGCGCCATGCCTTACACCATTAAAAAATGGGACCAAGATGCCCTCAGAACTTTACCCCGTCCAGCACGAAATAAACATCCTCTCAGGATATCTCTCTCACGCATGAGCTCAATATCCTGTGCACCCCTACACAAGCAGACGTATATCCTGCATTGCTGCTCAGACGCCTGCTCCACACGCCCAGTTTACCACCACCATCCACTCGCAGTCAACGCAGCCCACCAACTTCCCCGCCATCTCAAAGGCCCCCTCACTCGCTCAGCACCACGCCTCATCTACTTGCCGGATACCAAAGCCGTCACAGGTGTCCCCCAGCTACACACCAATGCGACCTCAGAGCCTGTCCGCGCTAGGCACGGGCGGCCCTCTTGGGACCCTTCACCTCTCCGCAGCCACGCTCCTTCAGCCTCTCCACACAGGCCCCGACGCCCCCCAGGTCCCCAGGCTGGCCCGGACGCCCGCTCCCCCTTACCTGCAGGAGTTCAGCCCTGGCTGACAGGGGACCGGGCAGCGCCCGGAGGAGCAGGAGCGCCACGCCACCCAGAAGCCTTCTCCTCTCCATCCCCCTCCTGCTCCTGCTCCTCCGCCACGGCGCCGCCACCTCCCTCCTCCTCCCGCTCCTCCTCTGCCCTCTTCCTTCTTCCCTTCTTTTCCTGTTTGACTCTCCCCGCCTGCTTCCGGCTCTGCTCCACCCCGCCCCTGGCAAAACACCCTGCCAGACGAGGGGAGAGTCTCCAGTTCCAGCGCCTCATTGGCTCCTGCCCTACGTCCATTGACCAACAGAGCAGTCGATCAAATCCAGGTCCCGCCCCCTCACGAGGACCGGACCCGAGCGATCCAGCCAATGAAAAGTAGAAGGAACCCGGGCCATCTTGAGTGCTGTGAGGCAGTGTGAGATGCGTCCCAGATCCCGGAGAGAGTGGCGGAAGTAGGTCATAAGAGGGCGGGGCCACCAGGAAGGTATATTGAAAACTGCATTTCGGATGCGTCCATCTTGATTGTGGCGGAAATACTAGGTTTCCATAGTTTAGTAATAAAAAAAAGGCGACATGGTGACTGTTAAGGGTGCTGGAAAATAAATTTATTTCTGGAAGGTAACAAGGCTCTCCTAAAGAGTAAAACAATGTCAATCTAAAAATCTTTTTGTGTTTTTTGCCTTGATGCACAGTGCTACCACCAAGTCCCCTCTCCTGGTCTCTAACTGCCCAAGCAGTAGCTTAGGTCTATTTTAATTCCCTATGAGATAGTACTTTATCTAAGACATAGTACATTGTCGTCGCAAGTTTCAGGGACAAAACTCTATTGACTCTACCTCAGAAATAGCTATGAAATCCACACTTTCTAGTCTCCATTGTTTTAATCCATATTCTTTCCCTCAGATTAAATAAAAATGGCCTCCTAGCTGCTCTAGCGAATTGCCAATTCATCCCCCTCGATTACTTCCACACACAACAGCAGCGGTGCTGCAACACATAAAACCGAATGTTATGTTAGGGTTTCCCTTTTTTATTTTTATTTATTCTTTTTTTGAGACAGAGCCTCAAGCTGTCGCCCTGGGTAGAGCGCTTTGGCATCACAGCTCACAGCAACCTCCAACTCTTGGGCTCAGGCGATTCTCCTGCCTTCGCCTCCCAAGTAGCTGGGACTACAGGCGCCTGCCACAACGCCGGGATATTTTTTGGTTGCAGCCGTCATTGTTGTTTGGCAGCCGGGCTGGATTCGAACCCGCCAGCTCAGGTGTATGTGGCTGGTGTCTTAGCCGCTTGAGCCACAGGCACCGGGCCGTTTCCCTTTTAAATACTTAAATTTAGTCCAAACCTCTCAATACGGTGGGGGTTTTTTTGTTGTTTTTGTTTTTTTGCAGTTTTGGCCGGGGCCAGCACCCTACTTCTTGAGCCACAAGTGCCGCCCAATATGATGCTCTTTTGATACAGGACATGTGGCACCCCAGCCAGCTAGCTGGCTGGGGCAGACCGGCTGCCTCCACCTTGCTGATGTTGGTGCGGCAAGTAGAGGAACCAGCAGGAGGATAGGCAGGGTCCCCCCACCAGGTTTCCCCCACCCCCCAGGAGGCTCCAGGAGCCCAAGGGGCCAGAGGACTGCTGGGGAAACACCAGCACCTTAGTTTCCCTCCCCTTGCACTTACAGCTGAACAGGGAACCCCTCATTTCCAAGGCCTGGTCAATTTCATGTAAGTTTCCTAGGCCTAGAAAAGAAAGGGATTGTCGCGATTTATTTGTGACCCAGACATGCTAAATGTTACTAGGGAGGGCCCCATGCGAGAAAAAAAAAAAAAAATATATATATATATATATACATACATACACACACATACACACACACCCCTAGCCAACTGTTCTCACCCTGTGGGTGGTGACCCCTTTGTAACAATGAAAATACATCCTGCATATCAGATATTTACATTATGATTCATAACAGTAGCAAAATTACAGTTATGAAGTAGCAACAAAAATAATTTTGTGGTTGGGGGGGGTCACCGCAACATGAGTAACTGTATTAAAGGGTTGGGCATGTGCAGCGCCTGTGGCTCATTGAGTAGGGCGCTTGGCCCCATATACCGAGGGTGGCAGGTTTAAACCCCACCCCAGCCAAACTGCAACAAAAAAATAGCCCAAGGCTTGGCACCTGTGGCTCAGCGGGCTAAGGCGCCAGCCACGTACACCTGAGCTGGCGGGTTTGCATCCAGCCTGGGCCCGCCAAACAGCAATGATGGCTGCAACCAAAAACTGGCCAGGCATTGTGGCGGGTGCCTGTAGTCCCAGCTACTTGGGAGGCAGAGGCAGGAGACTCACTTGGGCCCAGGAGTTGGAGGTTGCTGTGAGCTATGATGCCACAGCACTCTATCCAGGGTGACAGCTTGAGGCTCTGTCTCAAAAAAAAAAAAAAAAAAAAAAAAAATAGCCCGATCAGTGTAACCTGGTTTCTTGTACCCTCAATGAATCCCCAACAATTAAAAAAAAAAAAAAGGAAAAAAAAAATAGCCCAGTGTTGTGGCGGGGGCCTGTAGTCCCAGCTACTCGGGAGGCTGAGGCAAGAGAATCGCCTAAGCCCAGGAACTGGAGGTTGCTGCGAGCTGTGTGATGCCACAGCACTCTACCGAGGGCCATAAAGTGACTCTGTGTCTAGAAAAAAAAAAAAATGCCCATAGTTTTAGCCGGGTGTTGTGGCAGGCACCTGTAGTCCCAGCTACTCAGGAGGCTGAGGACAGAGAATCTTCTGAGCCCAAGAGGTGGAGGTTGCTGTGAGCTGTGACACCAAAGCACTCCACCAAGGGTAACAAAGTGAGACTGTCTCTAACAAAAAAAAAAAGAAAAGGTTGGTGCCTGAGGCTCATCGAGTAGGGAGCCGGCCCATATACCAAAGTGGCAGGTTCAAACCCGGCCTCGGCTGAACTTCAAAACAGAAAACTAGCCAGGCATTGTGGCAGGCACCTGTAGTCCCAGCTACTCCAGAAGCTGAAGCAAGAGAATCGTCCAAGCCCAGGAGTTGGAGGTTGTTGTGAGCTGTGTCACACCACGGCACTCTACCGAGGGCGATAAAGTGAGACTGTCTCTACAAGAAAAAAAAGAACCACTGCTCCTGGGCAAGGGAAACTTTTTGTGTAAAGGGTCAGACAGTATGGCTCGGCGCCTGTGGCTCAACGGGCTAAGGCGCCAGCCACGTACACCTGAGCTGGTGGGTTCGAATCCAGCCTGGGCCAGCCAAACAACAATGACGGCTGCAACCAAAAAATGGCCAGGCATTGTGGTGGGCACCTGTAGTCCCAGCTACTTGGGAGGTGGAGGCAAGAGACTCGCTTGAGCCCAGGAATTGGAGGTTGCTGTGAGCTGTGATGCCACCGCACTCTATCCAGGGTTACAGCTTGAGTCTCTGTCTAAAAAAAAAAAAAAAAAAAAAAAAAAAAGGGTCAGACAGTAAGTATCTTAGGCTCTCCATACTACTTGTATATAGGGTCTATCACACATATTCTTGTTTTTCCTTTCTACAGCTTTTTAAAAAATGTAAAACCTGGCTTGGCGCCTGTGGCTCAACGGGCTAAGGTTCCAGCCACGTACACCTGAGCTGGCGGGTTCAAATCCAGCCGGGGCCACCAAACAATGACGGCTGCAACCAAAAAATGGCCCAGCATTGTGGCGGGCGCCTGCAGTCCCAGCTGCTTGGGAGGCAGAGCCAACAGACTCACTTGAGCCCAGGAATTGGAGGTTGCTGTGAGCTGCGATGCCATAGCACTCTATCCAGGGTGACAGCTTGAGGCTGTCTCAAAAAAAAAAAAAAAAAAAGTAAAACCTTTCTTAGCTCCCAGGTGCACAAGAACAGGTAGTAGGTGGATTTGATCCTTTAAACAATGGCTTGGCAACTTCTGCTTTAGGGTAGTAAGCACCCATCTTGAGAGATCTCTGGAGCTTCTGGCACAGACAGTTGGATTCTTCCCCTTTGGGGAAATGAACAATGGCCCCCAGGCATCAAAGTTCCCCTCATCCTTGTGATACCTTCTGACATACCAAGGCCAAAGTGAGACCAGATCCTATTTTCCATTCAGGATTTATTAACATAGTTTGTAGACAGTTCTTTTGTGCTCTTATGATATATCCAATTCACATTGATACCTTTTGAACAGGGCCAACAAATCCTACCAGACAAAAGTGACATGCACATTGATCCCAGATAAACCACAACAGTCCTCCAAAGAGTTTGCAAAAAGCACCTTGGGCAGCAAAGCTGGGGAAGGAAGTGGCTGTACTTTGCTGAGTATCCTTTAGGGCTCTCTTTGGTCCTGGTTGATTTCCTCTAATAAGGGTCCAAATAAAACTTTCCTTTCCTATTCAGTACGTATCAGTCTTTGGTGTTTAATCTAATGAGCCAAGGAAGGGAGGCAGCCAGGAAATGGTACCCTTTAAAATGTGTGGTTAATGCCTACATAGATCCTCTTTACTTATAAGTAGTGGATTTATCTTTTAAAACAAAAATATGAGGTAGTAGGGAAGAGAACTTCTACTGTTATAGGGAAGATCTCAAGAATAGATTCAGACATGATTGGAAGGACCATGTAACTCTGCTGCCTCACAGTGTCCTTTTTTTTTTTTAGCACTAACAACTCCTGGGGGTCTGATTAAGTTTAGCAGCACTACCGGAGAAGCTGTCTGACCAGAGGGCAATGAGGAGAATGGAGAAGCGTGGAGATGAACCTCAAGGAGATACAGGCACCTTTCCCCTTTCTCTCCCTGAGATAGGCTAGAACTGCATTGGTAAAAGGTCCATAGCTTGGCGGAGAAGGGAGAGAAGAGGGAAGACCAGGAGAAGCTTCTCTTCATCACCAAACCTGGGCAGAACCAAGATCCTAAAGATTTCCTAATTTTTCCAGATGATTTATATGAGTGTCTCTCTCAGGTTACCAGCAACTTCTTCCTGACAGGGCCTCAGATTCTGGTTTCAGACAGGGGTTAAGGAATAGGCAGATAGAAAACTTTGGGTTTTGCTCCCTTTTTTCATTTTTATCCCCTGGAGTCTAGTAAACAAACCAGGTACTTCGGTGAAAGCATGAGGCTTCCTCCCGCCCCTCTCCGCAATTCACCCTGGCCTTCAGGCCTTGTTGGGAAAGAGGAATAAGGGCACAAGTGTGCACAGCAACTATGGAAGAGTTGATGAATATGGCATAGACTGGTCCTTTCTCCGGTGGCGCACTTAGAGACCCTTATTGAAGTAGACATAAGGCACAGATTCTCCATACTTGGCCTTGATAGTATCTTGGAGCTCTGGTTCCAGGTAGGAAACTGACAATTCGCTGAAAAGACAGAAGGGGGTTAAAGTATGCCGTGTGGGACAAGCAGCAAATTACCCTCAAATACTATCCAACTTAAATGCCACCTCCAAGAAGTTCTTCTTGATTTTTTTCAGCCAGAATTGTTATTAGCCTCTGTATTCTATGTTACTCAGGCCTGACTTTACTCTCCCTGGGCTAAGATTCTTGGTTCTAACTTCTGTCTTCTCCACAATATTGTAAGCACAGGGACACAGTAGATGTCTAACAGATGACCACTGAACTAGTATGGAACCAGAATGCTGAGGAAGGGGAGACTGGTACCTTCTCAATATAAACTCAAGCTACACCTGTCTCCTGGGGCCAGTATCCCCACCATCCCCCCAACCCCAACATGTGTCCCTTCTCCTTTCCATTATCCCTTCTCCCTGACCACCCCCCTCAGAACACATACGGGAAACGGATATGTCCAAGTCGTCAACCCTCTGGCAAACATGAGCCAGAAGTACCTGACCCCTTACTCAATTTTAAAGACCAGATCCAGCCAGGAGAGCGCATCCTAATAACCCGGTCAACAGAGAAGGAGAGTCTCTTGTTACCTCACCTCTCCAAGGCAGCTCTTGCTCTACGAGGAGGAAGCAGCCTCCTTCCTGCTCCTGACTTCTCCTACCCCTTGGTTTTGGTTTGCCATTCACCCAGATCTGTTTGGGTTTGCCATTCACCCAGGGTTAAGAGGCCCAGAGTTTAACTTGTTGGACACTTGTCCTTGGACAAATGCTGCCCTTCCTGCCTCCTCCCTCTCTCCTTCTGGAGAGCAGGCAGGTCAGGGAGAGCAGAGGCAGGGTGTTAAATGAAACAAAATGAGGAACAAAGAGCTGATACCATCTCTGTGGGAAGAGCCCACATGCCACTGGCACCATGAAGATGAGACTGTAAGAAAGGAGAAACCACAGCATTAGGGGACATCAACCCACTGGCCTGCCCACATCCCACCCTCAAGGGAAGGGAGAGCTGCCCATACACCGGACCTGCCTTCCCAGCTGGCCTACATCCTCTCCTCCCAGTGCCAGGATACTCATTCTGGCACGGGAATAAAATCAGTCTTCTCCCCACTCCCACAATCCCACCCCCCATCACATAGTTCAAGCAGATGAGGAAGACAAAGAAGTGGCTGGGGAGTGTGAGCAGCCACTGGCCTGAGGGAAAGGAGGCAGGTCTGGCTCTTTCACTCACTGAACACTTGGGCCATCCAAGCCCAGTGAAAAGCCATTTCTCGAACTTCACTGTGCATACAAATAACTTCAGGAGCTTGTGAAATACCCGTGCTGACTGAGTAGGTCTGGGGAAGGCTTCAGAGTCTTTACTTCTAACAAGTTCTCAGATGATGCTGATGCTGCTGGCCAGGACCAACTTTGGGATGTAAGATCTTACAGAATTTGAGAATGTAATAGACCTGGCTTGACATCCCAGATTTGCCACTTACTAGCTGTGCAACCTTGAGCAAGTTACTTCTGAGCTAGCAGAGGGAGGACAACAGTGCCTTCCTTCCAGGGCTATTATGAGAATTAAATGAGATGATATATGTAAAGCACCTAGCCCATGGTAACTCACTTAGCAGAAGTTTGTACAGCAGATTGTTACTCTTTAAGATCAAATCTCAGTTCCAGCAATTAATTACCAGCTATCTGCCCCTGAGCGAGCTTCTTAACCTCTCTAAGCCTCACTTTCATCATTTATAAAAGATGATAATAGTATACACAGCTTTAGAGCTGAGAGAATTAACTGAAATTGTAGACATACAGCATTAGCTCAGCAGGGACACACAGAACACATCTAGTCAATGCACGTGTTAGTGTTGCTATCGTCAGTTCCATGCCCTTGCAAAGCATGGCTAATGCTAGGACATGTCCAGATCAATGGCAGGCACCTATGAATGATACTGTTATGGTGGCATTTTCCTCCTGTGCAAAGCTGGGACGCTTAACAGCCCCAGTCAAAGCTGTGTCTCATCATTCTTGTTCCTTTTCTAAAACTGCTCCCGTCTTGTTTTTGTTGTTTTTTGAGACAGAGTCTCACGTTGTCACCCTTGGTAGAGTGCTGTGGCATCACAGCTCACAGCAACCTCAAACTCTTGGGCTTAAGCGATTCTCTTGCCTCAGCCTCCCAAGTAGCTGGGACTATAGGTGCCCGCCACAACACCGGCTATTTTGGTTTTGTTATTGTTGTCATTGTTGTTTGGCAGGCCCGGGCTGGTTTCGAACCTGCCAACCTCAGTGTATGTGGCTGGTGCCATAACCACTGTGCTACAGGCGCCAAGCCAAACTGCTCCAGACTTAAGGTCAGAGGAAGACCTTGGGAAAAGAGGGTAGCCAAGCACTCCACTTTGCATGTGGACATGTGTATAAGGCCCCACCAGCCCTACCAGAGATGCCCTTAAAAACAATGGGGTGAGACCTCTCCAGATGGACCACAGGTGTTCTGAGCTTGGCCACTTTTTTTTTTGAGACAGAGCCTCAAGTTGTCGCCTTTGATAGAGTGCTGTGGCATCACAGCTCACAGCAACCTCCAATTCCTGGGCTCAAGCAATTCTCTTGCCTCACCCTCCCAAGTAGCTGGGACTATAGGCGCCCACCACAACGCCCAGCTATTTTTTTTTTTTTAGAAACAGAGTCTCACTTTGTTACCCTCAGTAGAGTGCGGTAGCATCACAGCTCACAGCAACCTCCAGCTCTTGGGCTTAGGTGATTCTCTTGCCTCAGCCTCCTGAGTAGCTGGGACTACAGACGCCCACCCAGCTTTTTTGTTGTTGTTGTTGTTGCAGTTTGGCCGGGGCCGGGTTCGAACCCACCACCCTCGGTATATGGGACCAGCACCCTACTCACTGAGCCACAGGCACTGACCAATGCCCAGCTATTTTTTTTTTTTCTTTTGGTCGTACTTGTCATTGTTTGGCAGGCCTGGGCTGGATTTGAACCTGCCAGTTCTGGTGTATGTGGCTGGTGCCTTAGTCGCTTGAGCTACAGGTGCTGAGCCAGCTTGGCCACTTTTACACAGTAAAGGAGTACATGTTCTCCTATATGAGCTAGACAAGGAAATGGATCTTGGGTTCCCCAGTCACCAAGAACCCAAAACATCAAAACACAATACTCACAAGCACCCAGACAGCATGACCTGCAATGGGGCATGCAGGACCTTGACTTTCTGCACAAAAACAAAAGAGAGACCCACATGGGACTTTTATACTTTAAGGAGAACGTCATGCTGCCCTGACATGGAGCAGCCAGCTAGAAGAACCCATAGGCAGGGGACCTCTGGGCCCTGAAGGGGAGGAGGAGTCCCTGCTCTCTGCAAACCAGGTCAGGGAGGTCTAAGCAGGCAGCTAGCAGGGATGGGGTCCACTTGAACGAGTTGATGACTTGGTGGTTAGAGGGAAGGGTGGGGATTCACGAGTCCTCGGGCACAGGTATGGATGGGGGCATGCTGGGCAGGGAAGATGCAAAGAAAACCCCACCTACCTGCATGAAGTGTAGCTTCTCCAGCCTCTCCATGATTACTGGCAATAAGACTAGAAGAGAGCATGGGAGAAGCAGAGGGAGGGCTGAAGACTCTCCCCAGGACTCCTGAAGTCAGATCAGGGATGAATGATTCCCCCTCCTTCCCCAGAAGGTACACTTGGAGAAGAACTGAAGATCTGTGTAGGCACAGCCACCCTTAGCCCCTGTGCCCCAAGTCCCAATGCTTCCGAAACTCTCAACCTGTACACATGCAGTAACAGGAGAATACGTGCTGCTAGGTTCAAAGTGTCCTTCTTCAAACTCAAAGGGTGGCGCCTGTGGCTTAAAGGAGTAAGGCGCCAGCCCCATATGCCAAAGGTGGCGGGTTCAAACCCAGCCCTGGCCAAAAACTGTTGCAAAAAAAAGTCTTTGAAGGCTCATACAAATGAATTCGGCATCCTATTCTGCAGCATGCCCTTGCTGGAAGCAAATCAGGGCAGGGAATTTATTTTCTCTACCATCGTCTTCCTAGCATGCTGCTCATTGCACATTAAGCAATGGGACTTAACAAGTATTAGTTAAATGGAAATAACTCCCCCCCCAATCTCTGATTAATTGATATTCTAGGAACTAGTGTGGGTCTTCTGGGCTCGCAGCATTCAAGCAAAGCAGTTTGAAAAGCACAGCTGTAGAGGCTGGGGTACCACCCTTCGCCAACTATGTGTATGGCTGAGGCTTGCACCCCATGTTCCAGAATCCAAAATGAGCCGGCTTCTCCTTCTTACTCATGCCAGGAGCTGCCATGGTGATTCGAGATATAACCACTTGGGTGATGCCTATGGCCGCAGCTCTCTGAGGGCAGAAAAAAAATTAGTTGTGAGGAATGACTTATCCAGCACACATGGGCTGCTCTGGAGGACTGGGTCGGGGTCATCGCTAAGTCTGAGATAATAATGAGGAAAGGATGAACCTGCCGGGAGCTCAGTGACCTCACTTGTCCCTCAACCCCCTACCTAGACTTTTATGGCTTCAGGACCAGAAATGATAGAGAGGGGACATAAGAGGCTTACTCTGAACAGAGAAGCACAGGGAAAAAGTGATAGGGAATGAAGATGGAGGGATGGAGAAGGCTTCTCAGTCCTATAATGGCAACCAGGCATGCTCTGCATTAAAGAGGGGATAGGGACTAAGAGGGAATTCCTTCCTTCCACCCCAAAGGGAGGCCTCTGCTCACCTGGGAATGACCAATCTCATTGTGATTCCTGTCCTTCACGCAGATGCCCTGGATGAGTTCCCTAAACAGACAGGAGTTGCTGGACTTAGGAAAGGGGTGGTAGAACCCTGCCAGTCATGTGACACATGAGGGGACCAACACAGGGCACTGAAGCTCTAGGACAGTGGTTCTCAACCTTCCTAATGCCACGACCCTTTAATACAGTTCCTCATGTTGTGGTGATTCCCAACCATAAAATTATTTTCGTTTCTACTTTATAACTATAATGTTGCTACTGTTATAAATGTAATGTAAATATCTGATATGCAGGATGGTCTTAGGTGACCCCTGTGAAAGGGTCGTTCAACCTCCAAAGAGGTAGTGACCCACAGGTTGAGAACCGCTGCTCTAGGAAGACAACTCTCTCTACTCCAATGAGTGACATCTCAAGAGTGCTCTAGGGCTTAGCTGGGCGTTGTGGCAGGTGTCTGTAGTCCCAGCTACTTGGGAGGCTGAGGCAAGAGAATCACTTAAGCCCAGGAGTTGGAGGTTGCTGTGAGCTGTGATGCCACCGCACTTTTCCGAGGGTGATAAAGTGAGTGAGACTCTGTCTCTTAAAAAAAAAAAAGAGTACTCTAGGGCATTGGGTGACAGAGCTGGCCCTGGGCTAGATTGCCCGGCTTTAATCCTGAAATGGCAGAGTTGGTGTGTGACCTTAAGCATAGTCCTGAACCTTTCCAAAGCCTCAGTTTTCCTCATCTGCAAATAGGAATAATCCTGGAATCTACTTCATAGGTCATGATTGCATGAAATCATGCCTGCAAAGTGCTGAGTTCAGCACCTGATGCAGAGTGACCTATGTGACTAGTACTCCACAAACAGTCCTTGCTCTACCTGTTCTTCTCAGCCAGTTCTTTTCTTTTCTTTTCTTTTTTTTTTTTTTTGAGACAGAGCCTCAAGCTGTTAACCTAGGCAGAGTACCGTGGCATCATAGCTCACAGCAACCTCCAACTCCTGGGCTCCAGAGTCTCCTGCCTCTGCCTCCCAAGTAGCTGGGACTACAGGCACCTGCCACAACGCCTGGCTTTTTTTTGGTAGCAGCCGTCATTGTTGTTTGGCAGGCCCAGGCTGGATTTGAACTGCCAGCTCAGGTGTATGTAGCTGGAGGCTTAGCCACTTGAGCCACTGGCACAGAGCCTCTTTTTTTTTTTTTTTTGTTTGAGGCAGAATCTCACTTTGTCACCCTCTGTAGAGTGCCATAACATCACAGCTCACAGCAACCTCAAACTCTTGGGCTTAAGCAATTCCGTTCCCTCAGCCTCCCAAGTAGCTAGGACTACAGACACCTGCCACAAAGCCTGGGTATTTTTAGAGTCAGGGTCTCACTCTAGCTCAGTCTGGTCTTGAACCTGTGAGCTCAGGCAATCCTCCCGCCTTGGCTTCCCAGAGTGCTGGGATTACAGGTATGAGCCACCATGCCCAGCTTCATTTTTTTTTTTTAGAGAGAGTGTCACTCTATCGCCCACAGTAGAGTGCTGTAGTGTCATAGCTCATAGCAATCTCAAACTTCTGGGCTAAGCGATCCTGTTGCCTCAGCCTCCCAAGTAGCTGGGACTACAGGCACCTGCCACAACGCCTGGCTATTTTTTTGTTGCAGTTTGGCCGGGCTGGGGACAAATGTGACACCCTTGGTGTATGAGGCCAGCACCCTACTCACTGAGGTACAGGCGCTGCTTTTTGTTTTTGTTTTTTTTTTGAGACAGAGTCTCACTCTGTCAGCCTTGGTAGTAATGTGGCATCACAGCTCACAGCAACCTCAAATTCTTAGGCTTAAGCAATCCTCTTGCCTCAGCCTCCTAAGTAACTGGGATTACAGATACCTAGCGAAACACTTGGCTAGTTTTTCTATTTTTAGCAGAGAGGGGGTCTCACTCTCGCACCTGCCTTCGTGCTAGGATTACAGGCATGAACTAAAACGTCCAGCCCTCAGGCCAGTTCTTTTTTTTTTTTTCTTTTGCAGTTTCTGGCCAGGTCCGGGTTTGAACCCACCACCTCTGGTATACGGAGACAGTGCCCTACTCCTTTGAGCCACAGGCACCGCCCTCTCAAGCCAAAGAGGCTTTTTTTTATTATTATTATTATTTTTTTTTGTAGAGACAGAGTCTCACTTTATCGCCTCAGTAGGGTGCCGTGGCATCACACAACACACAGCAACCTCCAACTCCTGGGCTTAGGCGATTCTCTTGCCTCAGTCTCCCGAGTAGCTGGGACTACAGGCGCCCGCCACAACACCCGGCTAGTTTTTTGTTTTCTGCAGTTCAACCGAGGCCGGGTTTGAACCTGCCACCTTTGGTATATGGGGCCGGCGCCCTACTCAATGAGTCACAGGCGCCACCCTCAGGCCAGTTCTTGACAACACTCAATCCAAGACCCACTATAGGGCTGGGACTGGTTCATCTGTTGGGTAAGAGCCACTGGATCAGGGAAGGAAACAGGAGAGGAGTGATGTATATGCAGTGTGCATGGCTTTTCCAGCAGTGCCCTTTCTACAAAGTATATTGTGATAAGTTTCCATTTGCTGGTAGTCCCAAGAAAATCTGTTTAGAAATATGGATGATAATGACATGGCGGCAATAACAGCCAACACTTACGTAGCATTGATTATGTACCAGGACTGTTCTAAGTACTTTATGTATATGATATAATTTAAACCTCACAACAGGCCAGGTATGGTGGCTCACGCCTGTAATCCTAACATTCTATATCGTCTGAGCTCAGGAGTTTGAGACCAGCCTGAGCAAGAGCAAGACCCCACATCTACTAAAAATAGAAAAACTAACTGGGCACCATGTTGGGCACCTGTAGTCCCAGCTACTAAGGAGGCTAAGGCAAGAGGATCACTTGAGCCCAAGAGTTTGAGGTTGCTATTACCTATGACACCATAGCATTCTACCCAGGGCAAAAGAGTGAGACTCTATCTCAAAAAAAACAAAAACGAAAAACAAAAAAACCTCCCAGCTCAGCGTCTGTGGCTCAACAGGCTAAGGCGCCAGCCACGTACACCTGAGCTGGCAGGTTCAAATCCAGCCCGGGTCCGCCAAACAACAATGATGGCTGCAACCAAAAAAATGGCCGGGCGTTGTGGTGGGCACCTGTGGTCCCAGCTACTTGGGAGGCAGAGGCAGGAGACTCGCTTGAACCCAGGAATTGGAGGTTGCTGTGAGCTGTGATGCCACGGCACCCTACCCAGGGTGACAGCTTGAGGCTCTGTCTCAAAAAAAAAACAAAAACAAAAACAAAAACCTCCCAACAGAGGAACATCCATACTTTCTCTAGTCAAGAAGTAAAAACTGGATGGGTGGCGCCTGTGGCTCAAAAGAGTAGGGCACTGGCCCAATATGCCGGAGGTGGTGGGTTCAAACCCAGCCACAGCCAAAAACTACAAAAAAAAAAAAGAATTAAAAACTGGGAGACACATTGAGTTTCTCCTTTAGCTCTACTGCTGAAAAGCTTAGAGCTGAGTGCCTGGAAAAACTCCTGTGGCTTCCTTCATAGCTTCTGGTTTCTGCTCTATCTTTAGACACCTCACTCCGCAGCATTTCACTCTGTAAGCCATCCCCAGGGCTTTGGAAGCAGGCAGAGCTCACAACTTTAAGTTTTAGTTGACAGGACATGATCTAGTCTAAACCTCTCAGGTTCAGTCTGTCTTCCCCATTCCATACCATGGAAGGATGCCCACCATGCTCAACACACAGACTAAACCTGTCACCCACCACTCTCAGGGTCACCACCACAGGAGCAGCCAATCCTCAGGGATCCATCAGTGGCTCGGCTCACACCTCAGCCTTGGTTTCTTACCCTTTCCCGGATTCCCTGTGGTTTGTGGAGAAAAAAAGGCTCCTCATACTCACTGCTGTCGCATCATGGGGATGTTGACACAGTTAGCTGCAGCCACAGCAGCAAAGGGCACCCAGCGGCTCACCAGGGGTGGAGCTCTCTGTGGGGGGAAGGGAACAATGAGGGCTGTTCAGACTCACGGAAGATGGAAGTAGAGGGGACTGAAGGACTATAAAGCAAGAAAGAAAGTTAGACCTCGCTACTGCCACACAGCCAGACACCCTGTCTGGAAACCCCATGCTCTCTCCAAGGCCCAAGAAAGACCAACCTAGGGCAACCTTGCTTCTCTTTACTGGGCTGGGCTCTGGCCCCCACCTAGTCTGGGGAAGGATGTTTTCCTGTGACTCTGCTGCCCCCAAGTGGCCATCGTGCCCACAGCAGCCCCAGACCATACCTTTGTCAACATGTTCATGCCCACAGCCGTGGCCACAGCAGTGGTTGTGGCCGTGAAGTAGGAAAGGGCCATCTGCCTAGTGGAGGAGAGAGATGCTTGGGAGTAGGCAGCCCTGCTGGTGGAAGGCAAGACTATGGACTATGGACTATGGAGAGAAAGTCTGTGATGTGGCTTCATGCCTGAAAACCTTACATGGTCTGTCCCTAGCCTCATTTTGTGACCCTCTTTCCTCCCCCACTCACAGGATCCCAACTCCATTGGCCTTCCTCAAGAAATTGAAATACACCAGACTCCTTCCTGCTGCTCCCTACAGAGGAATTCATCCCTGGGCTCCTGCATGGCTGAATCCTCATCCTTCAGAACTCAGGTGAAACATCATCTCTACTGGCCCCTGACTGGCCTGTCTACACAGATACCCCTTGCTGTTCTCTGCCTTGTCACACTGTATATGACCTCAGTGGCAGCAGTCACAATTTAAGATCATTGTGCTTGTTCTCTTAAAAGACCTTAAACTGGTCAAGGGTGGTATCTTATGCCTGTAATCTCAGCACTTTGGGAGGCGAGGGCAGGAAGATCACTTCAGGACAGGAGTTTGAGACTAGCCTGAGCAATATAGTGAAACCCTGTTTCTACAAAAACATAGAAAAAATTAGTTGGGCATGGTGGCACACACCTGTAGTCCCACCTACTCAGGAGGCTGAAGCAGAAGGATTGCTTGAGCCCCAGAGTTTGAGATTGCTGTGAGCTTGGATGATGCCACTGCAATCCAACCTGGGCAACAGAGTGAGACCCTGTCTCAAAAAAACAAAACAAAACAGGGCGGCACCTGTGGCTCAGCGAGTAGGGTGCCGGTCCCATATACTGAGGACGGCGGGTTTAAACCCGGCCCCAGCCGAACTGCAAAACAAAAAAATAGCCGGGCATTGTGGCGGGCACCTGTAGTCCCAGCTACTCAGGAGGCTGAGGCAAGAGAATCACCTAAGCCCAGGAGTTGGAGGTTGCTGTGAGCTGTGTGACGTCATGGCACTCTACCCAGGGCGATAAAGTGAGACTCCATCTCTACAAACAAAACAAAACACTCCTTAAACTCCACCAGAAGAGGGACCATGCATGCCTTACTCAACAAAGTATCCCCAGCTCCTAGAACCATGCACACCCCAGCACATGATACACAATGAAAATGTATTTGTAGGCTCTGTGCCTATAGCTCAGCAGCTAGGGCGCCAGCCATATACACTGAGGCTGGCGGGTTCAAATCCAGCCTGGGCCTGCTAAACAACAATGACAACTACAACCAAAAACTAAAAAATAGCTGGGCGTTTTGGTGGGCACCTGTAGTCCTCGCTACTTGGGAGGCTGAGGCAAGAGAATTGCTTGAGCCCAAGAGTTTGAGGTTGTTGTGAGCTGTGACGCCATGGCACTCCACCCAGGGCGACAGCTTGAGACTCTGTCTCAAAAAAAAAAAAAAGATTTATTTGTAGAATGAATGAATGAATGAGCAGACAGAAGAGCTGGTCATGGGGAGATATGAGGACAGCCCAGGGTCCAGGTCTCCTACCTGAGTGATGTTGGGGAGGCCGCATTCCTATTGGTATAGTTGACTAAGGCATTGAAGGACTGGTTCACCCACTGCCAGAAGATCACTGCCGGCATTGTCCTACCAGTAAAAGAGAACAGGAGAGGCAGAGAGGAGGAGGATGGGAGTACTTGGGGTACACCATTGAAACCACATTATCTGTTGTTCTCTAAACTGTTCCAGGGCTGCTTTATGTATAGGGGCTTTTGCACAGGCTGGCCCCCTGTGTGGACTATATCCCACCCTGCCTTCTATATGTGGCCAAGTCCTGCTCTGTTGGGAGATCACTTTCTCTTTGGAACCTTCCTTTTTTTTTTTTTCCTTTGGAACCTTCCTGACCCTTCTCCAGCCCCTCTTGAAACAGACTCCTCCCATTATCCCTGTTCCCACAAACCTATGCCCTTCCCCCACCCTACCACTTACCAAGCTGTATCGTAACTGTTTACACTTCTTGGTCTCCTGGACAAAACTAGGAACTCTTTTAGGGGCAGTACTAAAGTTTTTATATTCCCAAACCGTGGCCCAAAGCCTAGCTCAATAGCTGAACAAATGAATGCACAGATGGGAGGGGGCAGGGAGAAGGTGGGAGAAGGAAGGGGAAGGAGGAGGAAGAGTCATACATCCACCAGCTACAAAGTGTATTCTCTCCAAACTGAGAGAAAGGGTCTTCCTATTTTTTTATTTGGATGTTACATTATTAAAATAAATTAAATTTATTGTGGAGTGGGTGTACTTTTTAAATAGGTGTACTTTTTAAACTCTTATTTGTTTAGAGTTGAGAGGACTGCCTCAGTTAAAATCACATTTCCTGACTGTGTGAACTTGAACAAGCTGCTTAGCCTCTCTAGAACTCTAGTTCTTTTTTTTTCTTTTGTAGAGACAGAGTCTCAGTTTATCATTCTGGGTAGAGTGCCGTGGCGTCACACAGCTCACAGCAACCTCCAACTCCTGGGCTTAGGCGATTCTCTTGCCTCAGCCTCCCAACAGAACTCTAGTTCTTCGGCTACAATAATAATGGTACCTAAGTGCAGGGTTGTTGAGAGGGTTAAATGAAGTAATACAAGCAAAAAACTTAGCACAGTGCCCGGTACCTAGTAACTGATCATTAAAGAGGACCATTATTATTATCTCCCCGAAAGCAGATCAGGAGTTACACCTCCCTCTGCCTTGCTGCTGGGTCCCACCTGTAGAACTGGAGCATGAAGCCTGTGATGATCATGCCACCAGGGACCTGGAAGGACATGCGCCCAATGACATTCATCTTCTCCCCGGTGTCAGGGTGGAAGGCTGAGTCATACAGCTTCTTGGCATATAGTAGCTGTTCCACTTGGGTACCTGGGGGCACGACTCCCATCCTGCCCAAGAACAACAGGCAGTTACCACCCAGCCTGATTAATGCCTCCCAGCCTCCCTGCTGTCATTTCTCCTCCCTTCTGAGATCTCTGCCCATTCCTTCACCTTCAGTTTCCATGAGAACCCCATCAATGTCACCCTACTGTTTCCAGCCCGTTCTCTTAACCACTCACCTGCTCTTCTCAACCATTGCCTTGGCCCAGTCCAGCTCCTGTTCTGGTACAAACACAGTACGGGGGTCTGTGATGTTGAAGAAGTGTTTCACTCGACCCAGAAAAGTGCACTGGTTCCAACGGGGGGCATCAATGTTAAAGGTAGACAGGTCAGCCTCCATCTTTGCTATCACACACACTGTGGACTTAAGGGACAGAGGAAGAATGAGGACTGTTCCCCAAATCAAAGCCCGCCCCCAAAGCCCTGAGCACCACCCACTGTCGTTGATTGCCTTTGGCAGCTAGTAGGCACCATCTGACTCGCTGGGGACAGCACTAGAGGGGCCACCAGACTGTGTAATTCAGCACCAACACGTGTTTCCTGAGGGCCTGCTAGTGGCCAGCCCTGTGCTTGACCATGCAATGGAAAAAAGTAGAAAAAAGGAAGATACAATGCCTATCCTTAGGGAGCCCAGAGTCTGACTGGGGTACGAGAGCTTATCCGTGAAATGATATGTAATAGCCCCTGGTACTTTTGGTAAGGTGGGAAAAGTAGCCATTTGAAAAACATCCAAAGCCCTCTCCTTTTTTTAAATTTTAATTTATTTTATTATTATTTTTTATTTTTTGGAGATAGAGTCTCACTATGTCACCCTGGGTAGAGTGTGTGGCATCATTATAACTCATAGCAACATCAAACTCTATTTTTTATGTATATATATATATATATTTTTTTTTTTTTTTGTAGAGACGGAGTCTCACTTTATCGCCCTTGGTAGAGTGCTGTGGCATCGCACAACTCACAGCAACCTCCAACTCCTGGGCTTAGGCGATTCTCTTGCCTCAGCCTCCCAAGTAGCTGGGACTACAGGCGCCTGCCACAACGCCCAGCTATTTTTCTGTTTTGCAGTTCGGCCGAGGCTGGGTTTGAACCCACCACCTTCGGTATATGGGGCCGGCGCCCTACTCAATGAGCCACAGGTGCTGCCCCAAACTCTATTTTTTAGAGACAGAGTCTCACTTTGTCACCCTCGGTAGAGTGCCGTGGCGTCACAGCTTATAGCAACCTCCAGCTCTTGGGCTTAGGCGATCCTCTTGCCTCAGCCTCCCTAGTGCCCTAGGACTACAGGCACCTGCCACAACGCCTGGCTATTTAAATTTTATTTTATTTTTTAGAGATGGGGTCCAGCTATGTCGCCTAGGCTGGAATCCAGTGACTCTTCCTAGGCTCAATCATAATACATTGCAGCTTTGAACTCCTGGGTTGAAACAATCCTCCCTTCTCAGCCTGACAAATAGGTGGGATTACAAGCCTGCACCACTGCACCCTCCCCCTATGCTCTTCTTAACAAGGCCTGGCCTCAAGGGAAACTATTTTACCAGAGCCTAGCCACACCAGATTTTGCCAGAACCTATCCCGAAAGGAACTCCAGCCTGCTCTTGCCTTCCTGCCTCACCTGAAGGGGGGTAAGGAGAGGCTGAGAAGCACTTGTGAAGGTCAAGGGCACAGGCTCACTAGAAGGCTAAGATTTAATCACAAGACTGTAGCATGCTCCCCCCTTCTCCACCTCCTATTTACCACTGACACAGAGGGGCTGCTATATAACAAGAGACGGCAACAGGAAAAACTGCAAGGCTCACACCTTATTTAAGAAGTCTCTAGAAGCCCAAAGATGACAGAGGAGACAAAAACAAGGACACCAGAGGAAAGTTCGCCCTCTAACACCTATAGCTATAGCAAATAGTAAACACAGCCTCACTTCTAGCCAGATAAACATATAACTTCACACCTCAGTTCCTTTTACCAGCCAGGTCCATCATGCCTGTCTTCCACCAAATCACAAAGCATACTCAAAACTAAAAAATACAGTTTGAAGAAATGGACCAAGCATCAGAACCAGATTTAGATATAACAGAGATTTTTTTTTTTTTTTTGAGACAGTCTTAAGTTTTCACCCTAGGTAGAGAGTGGTAGTGTTATAGCTCACAGCAACCTCCAACTTTTGGGCTCAAGTGATCCTCTTGCCTCAGTTTTTCTATTTTTGGTAAAGACAGGGTCTCAGTTTTTGCTCAGGCTGGCCTCGAACTCATGAGCTCAGCAATCAACCTGCCTCAGCCTCCCACAGAGCTAGAATTACAGGCATGGGCCACTGCACCTGGCCTACAACAAGAGATTTTGAACTTATCAGACAGGAATTTAAAATAGCCATGTTAAGTAATTAAAGGGAAAAGAGACAACATATAAAAACAGATGGATAATATAAGCAGAGAGATGAAAATTATTAAGAAAGAATCAAAAGGAAATTTTAGCAATCAAAAACACTGTTAGAGATGATGAAAGCCACGGATGGACTCAGCAGTAGACCAGACATGGCCAAGGAAATCGGTCAGCTTGAGTATGTGTCAACAGAAACTTCTGAAATGGAAATGTAAAGCAGAGAAAAGAATAAACAACCACACCAGCATAGCCAAGAACTGTGGAACTTCAAAAGGTCTAACACGCATGCAATAGAAACACCAGAAGGGGATGAGAGAGAAGAACAGAAGAAAATATTTCAAGTAATGATGACTGAGAATTTTCCAAAATTAATGACCAAAACCACAGATCCAGCAGGCCCAGAGAATACCGAGCAGAATAACTACCCCCAATAACTACATACAGGCATATCAGATTCAAACTGCAGAAAGTCAAAGGCAAAGAAAATCATGAAAAGTTGTCAGAGGGAAAAAAGAAACGTCACCTACAGAGAGGCAAAGGGAAGAACTACATCAGATTTCTCTTTAGGAACCTGGCAATCAAGAAGAGAGTGGAGGGTGGCACCTGTGGCTCAAGGAGTAGGGCGCCAGTCCCATGTACTAGAGGTGGCGGGTTCAAATCCAGCCCCAGCCAAAAAAAAAAGAAAAAAAGAAATCTAAGAAGAGAGTGGAGTGAAATATTTATTTATTTATTTATTTATTTATTTTGGCCGGGGCTGGGTTTGAACCCACCACCTCTGGCGTATGGGGCTGGCACCCTACTCCTTTGAGCCACAGGCGCCACCTGAGTGAAATATTTAAAGTGGTAAAATAAAAAGAAAATGGCTCGGCGCCTGTGGCTCAACAGGCTAAGATGCCAACCATGTACACCTGAGTTGGCAGGTTCAAATCCAGCCCGGGCCCACCAAACAACAATGACGGCTGCAACCAAAAAATGGCCAGGCGTTGTGGCGGGTGCCTGTAGTCCCAGCTACTTGGGAAGCAGAGGCAGGAGACTCGCTTGAG
>CAUYRH010114725.1:37500-41773 GCA_963574655.1 Perodicticus potto | reverse complement strand
ACAATGACGGCTGCAACCAAAAAATGGCCGGGCGTTGTGGCGGGCGCCTGTAGTCCCAGCTACTTGGGAGGCGGAGGCAAGAGACTTGCTTGAGTCCAGGAATTGGAGGTTGCTGTGAGCTGTGATGACACAGCACTCTATCCAGGGTGACAGGTTGAGACTCTGTCTCAAAAAAAAAAAAAAAAATGTAGGTGGTATCCAAATCCACAAGATTAACATGATATATTTTTCTGAAGAATGCAGGTAGGGCGCCAGCCCCATATACCGAGGGTGATGGGTTCGAACCTGGCCCCAGCCAACTAAAACAGCAATGAGAATTGCAACAAAAAATAGCCCAGCGTTGTGGCAGGCGCCTGTAGTCCCAGCTATTCAGGAGGCTGAGGCAAGAGAATCACTTAAGCCCAAGAGTTGGAGGTTGCTGTGAGCTGTGATGCCATAGCACTCTACCGAGAGCAACAAAGTGAGACTCTTGTCTCAAAAAAAAATAAAAACATTTAAACAAATTATAGATTAGAATGCAAAATTTCCTTAAAACACAGAACTTCTATTCAATCTGTAGACCCCTGAGGATACAAACGCACATCCCCCTTGTCCTAGGAAAAGGAGTCTGCCCTTGGCTCAGAGTCCCCATTCAGCAAGAACTTAACTTCTAAATTTTCACACCCAGGAAGCCCAGTCCTGTCTCAGCTTCCCAGGGCTCACTCCCCTCTAATGCTCACTGGAAAAAGGCAAAGGACCCTCATCAGCAAGTGGGGTCCCACTCAGGCCTCTGCAGGTGCACACTGCCAACCAGCCCAGGCATAACAGGGGCAGACTCATAGTAGTAGAGTTTCTGCTTAATTAGCAAGCACCAAGCTCAAGAGTTTCTACCAGGATGGACAAATGTCCCTCGCCGGTCAGTCTCTCCGTAGCATCTGCCTTTTTCGGGCCTAACTTCCAACCTTACCTCCACGACAAGGCCTCCCAGGAGGCTTCCCTTCCTGCATTCCAACATGCGATTCCTCTCCTGGCACCCCTGGGAAAATTAATCCCAGACTAGGGGTGGCTTCCTATCTGGGGTGCCCAACCCTGGGGACGGTTGCTTCGTGCAGCCTGCCTACTGATTCAATCGCACGTGTTCAAAAGACATGCGGGCTCTTACAGGCGGGCTGCCGCACGGGCGCTGTTTCCTGTGGGGTGCGCCGAGCCCGCACGTCACCGGCTCACCCTAGAACCGACGAGGCTCGTGCTGTTCTTAATGAAACTCCTAACATTCTGCTTTAACCCAGATTCCATTCTTCTGCCGCAGATGACGTCTAGTCACCACCTACATCCTCAAACCCAAACTTACTAACGCTAACACAGCAAAAGGGTAACGAGAAAACCTACAAGGGCGAGGCCAGCAAAACCACCTCCAGGAGGCCACCGCCACACGCCCCACGCCTTTTAGGAGCTTTGCCGGAGATAGCCCGCCAACCGCTCAGCGTCCCGCCAATCACAGAGCCTACTTGCCCCGCCCAGCGCCCCGCTCTGACCAATCACTGGGGATGCATCTTCCCTCGCTCCGCCCCTCCCGCCCGCCCCCCATCCATTGGAAGTTAGAAGTCTTCAAACGTCCCCAGCACCAACTGCTAGATAGCTGCCGGGTGTATATTTTTAGCTCCCGCGCGAACAGCTCCCCCCACCTCAACCCCGCCTTTTCGTGAAATCCAATGGGAAACGGAGTTTCCGTCGCGTCATCGCACGAATGGGCGGGAGCTGTCCAATCAGCGTGCGGGGAGAAGTGGCGTAATTAAAAAGCGGCGGAAGAAGGTGGGCGGGTCATGACGCAGCGAGTTTCAGTCGTGACTTTTTCGGGGGCATCTCGGCTACCCCTTTCTTCCCTTTAAAGTAAAACGTCGCCCTAACGCGTCCCCTAGCACACTTTGGGGGTCGGAGGCGGCGGGCCGTGGCGGGGGAGGGGCGGCGCTGACGTAGAGCTGGGGGGCCAGCCGTGGCGGAGCGGTCACGTGGGCGTGTTGTGGGGGGAAGGGCGCCGTCGCACGGTCGGTTCCGGGCAGTTGAGAGCGCGCGAGCGAGCGAGAGGCAGCCGCGCCCGCCGCCGCCCCTCTCTGTATGCCGCTCTCCCCAGGCGCGGCTGCCGCGGATCGCAACAGCAGAAGCCGCCGCCGCCGCGGTTGATGTGGTGGAGCCGGGGCTGAGGAGGCCGCCAAGATGCCGCAGTCCAAGTCCCGGAAGATCGCGATCCTGGGCTACCGGTCTGTGGGTGAGTGGCCAGCAGCCGCGCGGCCTCCTAGTGCCCACGGGCCGGGGCCTCGCCTGGGCGCCGGGTGGCGGCGCGGCCATGTGGCGGGAGGCTGGGCGGGCGGGGGCCGCACGTTTCGTAACCACCATTTTGAGCAGAGGTGGCGGCGGTCGGGCCGGTGGCGGAGCCGGGCCCCCGCCCTGGGCCGGGGCAGACAGGTGGCGGCTGTGGGTGGGCGCGGGGGCCGCCGAGCGCCGAGGAGTCCCAGGTGTGTCTGGGGCTGGGAAGGCGGTGGTGGGAAGAAGGTGCCGCTCTGCCAGGACTGTGCTGCGGGGCACTCCCGCGAGGAAGGAGGCACACCTGCGCCTCGCAGACCCTTTCGCTGCAAGGTCTTGTGGTCACGGCCACGGTCTTCCCTCACCCCGCCCCCACATTGAATAAAGTCCGTGGGGTCTTAACAAAGGAAATAGCACCTTGGGTTCTTTCCATCTGTGGTGAAGTTCAACCTTGTAAAGAAAACTAGGGACTAAAAGGAGGTTTAGCTGCCCAGGGCAAGTTCCCTAAGAAACCTAGGAAAGCCCCCCGCACCCAGGGAGACCTTTTTGAGGACCCTCTGGGTACTGCTGGAGGCCAAAATAGGAAGAGAGGGAAAAGACATTTCTGATCTCTTGGTGTCCTATTTTCTTAGGGAAAAAATAAGGTCAGGTACTTGGAACCAGGCTATTGAAGTAATTCAAGTGTCTTTTTGTTTTCTTTTTTTCCTCCCCAAAGGTTGACATACATTCGAAACTGTTGCTGGCCTTATTGCTGAATTGGGGTGGGGTGGGAGGTGGACAGTGTCAGAAAACGTATTTTTCTAAGTCCTTTGAGAAAGCAGAATGGTTGAACTTAACCATACTTCACGGTGAGGCTTTATTGCCTTTTGACAACCGGAAGCCTGGAGAAATTAGTTCACCTTTTCGTGGTGTTTTTAAGTAACTGTGAAGAAAATGTGCATTTGATCGCAGGGTAGGGGAATGAGGTGAAAGCGAGGGGTTGGAGTCTCCGGCGATTGCGGAAGAAGCAGCAGTGACTGCCTGGGAAAGCTTGCAAATGCCCCTCATTGGGTGCACGCCGGCTGCGCTTGCTGTTCTGCCTCGGTGCCAGGGTCTGTGCTCTTTGACCAAGTCAGCTACAGTATGCTTACTCATCCTTTTACCATCTCTCTCTGTTAAGTTCTGGGGGGGAAGTCGTGAAGGAAAGATCAAGAGCTGAAAGGGACTTCTATAGAGTTAAGGGTTGCCAAGAGTGATAGGAGTAGCTCCTGTGTGATGTGGTACCGAATCAGAGAGGTTAGATAGGTGACAGTCTTAACAGCTGCAGTGTAAAGTAACCATGCACCAACTTGAGCCTATTAAAGTCACTAACTGTCCACTTGTCAATATGGAACTGGGATCCAGCCTTTTATTGGCAGCCTGAATCACCATGCTCTTGCTTCCCTCTGTTTTATTTCCTTCTCTGCACTTGTGAGAGTGGACCATGGCATATCCTGGCTCTTCAGTGAGCCCTAGCTGATCGAGCACCTAGTGCCCACTAATTGAAGATTATAGTCTCTGAATAATTAAGTTATGGTGAGAGTACCTGATTTCATTCTAGGAGAATGACCTGAAGATCTGATTTCCTTACCCCTTTAAAATTTTGTAATGTTGGTTCTAGTCTTTACTGAGCAAGTCACCGTTTTACTAAAAAAATTTATGTCCATTTTGTTTTATCCTCTAACCAGTGTCCTCCTGGAGTGTAAGATGTGACAGCCCACTCTTTAGCCTTCTTTCCCAGACATTTAAACTGCACTTTGTTAAATACTGTGCTAACTCAGTCTCTGATGGAATGCAGAGTAACTACAGATTCTAAAAGATTTTGGAGTGATTTAGTTGCTCCCAATCTTTTAAAGTTGCGCACCATTATTATGAGCCAGGATACTGTAGTTCATGGGATCTTTTTTAGGGGGCAGAGGTTAGTTTGTTGGCACCAAGATTCCCGGTACTAGCCACTTTGCTGCAAATCATTCAG